>PVKA01013749.1:0-54209 GCA_004027165.1 Ctenomys sociabilis | reverse complement strand
TCAAGCATTGGCCGTGACTCATCCACATGGATGACACAGACAAAGGAACTACAGAATAATGTACAGGACTACAAGATAAACCCTGAGAGGACTTCACTGACCACATAGGAAATATAAAGTTCATGTGTTGGTATATAAGTCTTGATCTATCTAGGTCTTAACCATCCAGCAGAAAAGTATAAAAATGAAGTATACATCACGGGGCCATATTAAGCTGAGCTATAAATGGCTATGGTCAACAACTTCTTTGAATAACTCACTATTGTTGTGGACTGCTGGACTGTGTTGGATTGTGTTGTCGAGTTCAAGCACCTAAGTTAGTTGAATGACAATGGAGTGCCCACCTTTGACAGGTGTAGACAAAGGAAGGGGTGTAGAAAGAAAAAATCATGATGTGTGTGTATAGACAGTACAGTTGGGATAGATAACGCTGTGCTTCTACATAATTCTATGAGAGGCAAGATCTGCACTAATGGTGGTTGGACAGAATATTATGTCGGCTTCTAGTACTACGGTCATCCACTAGGAAAATAATTATTGAATTTTTGATATAATTCAGGTATAAAAAATAAGATAAGTAAGCAGCTACACTCTTAATTCACTGATAAGAGATATCTGCTAAAATAATATCTGTAAATATAATATCATGTATGCACCTTGTACGACACCAAAACATTATGAAAACAGTTTGCAATGTATTAATTTATCAAATCTGTATAGTTAAGGTGTCTTGAAACTGTCTGTTTGACATTTGTAGTACAATAAAAAAAAAGAATGAAAGACAGGAAGGAAAAATGGAAGGGAGGGGGAGGGAGGATGGAAGGAAGGGATTTATGTCCTTGTTTCTAAGGCTTTGCAGTAGCTACCAGGATCTGTTACCCATTGTCTTAGTTTGGGCTTCTCCTAAAAGGGCAAGTGTAAACAAAAATTTGAATTTTGAAGGGGAGATCCTGGAACCCAAAGAGATTTTTTTTTTAAATGCAGACAAAGAGCAAGGGGTAAGCAAAAATCCCAAGCAGTTTGGATGCAGTACCGGTACTAACCCCCGGGGGTAGCATGGACACATTCATCGGAATTACAGTCTCGAGAAAACGAGTGTTTATCCACCACTTCCACAGCAGCCCCAGGGTTCCCGAGCAACCCCAGATCACCAACTTGTTTTATTTATTTCTTTGCTTTTCTTTGCTACAGGGTCTCACAATGTAGTTCAGGCTGGTCTTGAACTCACTACGTAGCCCAGGCAGTCTCAAGCTCACTGTGATCCTCTTGCTTCAACCCCCAGAATGCTGAGATAATAAGCGTGCGCCACCACACCCTGCTAGGACCACCAACTTGTGACTGATGGAGGTGCCTAGCAACCCTGGCCCTTAGCAAGCTGGGATGTTGGAGAACATTCATTCCCTTGCACCCAGGTGGCAGGGAGTCCCAGCAGCTCTGGTGAGATCAGAGGCAGAAGAATCTCACATGAGGAATTCCAGAGGACCCAGCCACAGTCAAAGTTTACCAGCCTGGCACTCACTGTAGTTCCAGGAGTTGGATGGCTGAAGGAACCTGAGACCAACGTTCAAAGGCAGAAGCAATCCTGGAATTAGTGTTTCCCTAAGAATCCCTGTCTGGCTCCTTTCCCTGGACAATGATATTTAGAAAGCAGTATCTGGGAGGTAGTTGTGCTCTTTGCTACTGGCGCACACCTGCATATGTACTCCTGAATTCATACTGATACCTCTTCTCTGCCTTTACCCCAGCAAGGGCTTGTGTCATTCTCCATTTCCCTACTTTTAATCTGTGCTTCTGAGAGAAAACTGGTTTTCACTTTCCAGTTAGTTAACCTTTGCACATACATCGTTTCTGAATTATTAAAGCAGATCCAGGTTTACTAACTACAGTACAATGTGTGTGTGCAACGGGCCAGGTTGCTTAACTGTTTTCATTTCTTATGCCCGTTGGTGTCACTGTTATTAGTAATACAGTGAGGTTTATTTTTTACTGCTTATATTCCATTTTGGGTCTTCCTTGACTATTACCCTGATTGGTTTTGATTATTTATCTTGATGGTGAAACATTATGATGGCCTAAGAGTTCAAGCTATGTGCAGAAGTAATATTCCAAGCGTGTCACTTCTTTGTCATCTTTAGTACCCATTTTAGTCTTTTCTTTTGCCATTCTGATTCTACTAACCCTCCACAAATAAACCAATCTCATCAATCTCAAAACAAACAAACAAAACAAAAAAACAGAACAAAACCAAAACAAAAAAAAAAAAAAAAAAAAAAAAAAAAAAAAAAAAAAAAAAAAAAAAAAAAAAAAAAAAAAAAAAAAAAAAAAAAAAAAAAAAAAAAAAAAAAAAAAAAAAAAAAAAAAAAAAAAAAAAAAAAAAAAAAAAAAAAAAAAAAAAAAAAAAAAAAAAAAAAAAAAAAAAAAAGGCAGAGGCAAAGCTGCCATTCTTCCAGAAAAGTTAGAGAACAAGCTGGATGTGGTGACGTATGCCTGTAATACCAGCACTCGACAGGTTGAGCCAAGAGGATCACTGTGAGTTCAAGGCCATCCTGAACTGTCAAGTGAAACCCTGTTTCAAAAAGAAAAACAAACAAACAAACAAACAAACAAAAAAACCCACCAAAATAAAACCAAAACCCTACCAGAACAACAACAACAAAAAAACCAAAGAGAGACATTTCCCTTCTTTTTTTGATTTCAGCCAGGCTGCAAGCTATTGGTTGGTGTCACCCATAATTGGGCGGGTCTTTCCTCCTCATTTGGTTGCCTGCCTGGCAATCACCCAGAGACGCACCCAGAGTTTAGCTACTCCGCCAGGCGGTGGTTCTTCCTTGACATAGCTCGAAGAGCCGTTATGCGAGCCCCCGTGAACTTTAAGTCCATTAACTTCGTCACAGTCTGGCTGCCCTTTGAGACGTGAGATGACTGAGTTGTTGTCTCAGGGATGGAAAAGGCGGCTCTGAAAAGGCCTGACAGCTGCGTGTGTGGATTTGCACAGAACCTTGCAAACGCTGGTGCCCATTCATGCCGTCGCCAAGCCTCCTGCCACATTCTCTGTTGCCATTTCCCTCCCACGTCATTTTAGTCACTGGACAAAACAGGAGAAAATAACATGAGTAAGAGCACAATTTCTAGGGGCCATAATGCCACCCAGATTCTAACCAGGCATTGAGGTCACCTTCCCTACCACTGATTTTGGACCCAATCCCTCTCTGTTCCCTACTGGGAAATCATTTGTATTGGTTTCTGCTTTATCCTTTGATACTTCTTGAAAGTACTAGCAAACTTTTGTACATGTTCTTGTATTTATGTCCTTTTCTTGCATGTAAAGATAGCCCAGCCCTGCATTTTGCTGCAGGTGTCTGCTTTCTGAAGATTTGGGCTTTTGTGTTTTGGCCTCTCTGTATTGCTGAGGCTGGGATGGAGATGGGGTGCTGGGATTCAAACATTTTAAGGGCCCTGAGGTGACTACACAAGAGGCTATGTTCTTAGAGGTGAGCTTCATAAAGTGAATGCACGTTGGAGCAGGGGGGTTCGATTTCAGGACCTGCTGTGCCAGCCCCACTCCCGGGGGGGGGGCACTGAGACTGCGATTGAGACTGGGCGTGGTTGCCTGTGCCTCTAATTCCAGCGCTTGGAAGGCTATAAACAGGCGGATCACTACAAGTCCGATCTACGTAGTGAGACCATATAGACCCTGTAAATCCTGTACTAAAAAAAAAAGTGAATGAGCTGCGTGATGCCTTGTTAACAGGAGCTTTGGTGACCCTGGGGAGATGACCTCTCTGTCTTGAGTCAGGTCCTACAGTGAACAACACAAAGGCAACCCCATCCAGCGCTCACAGCCTGACCTCTGAGTTCCTGGGTTTGCACGTTAGGGCTCTCAACACCCCCTTGACCCAACGACTAGGAGTAGCCTCTGTGTCCTGGCATTTCCTAACATAATT
This sequence comes from Ctenomys sociabilis, assembly GCA_004027165.1. Lineage (NCBI taxonomy): Eukaryota > Metazoa > Chordata > Mammalia > Rodentia > Ctenomyidae > Ctenomys > Ctenomys sociabilis. The sequence goes on along the minus strand of PVKA01013749.1, from coordinate 50,265 downwards.
CAAACAAACTGATCCTAAGCCCTCCTACCCTGCCTTGCCTGTTTCTTCCTGCAGACCCCTGCCACGCTCCTCACGGTCCCTGTGCCGTCCTGTGTGGCCCAGCCTGGTATGGCACACATCCTCTTCTTGGTTCCTATATGTGACAAACTCCCTGCGACTCCATGGCAGTCATTTCCTGATCTGCCAGCCTCGCCATACCTGAGGAACAGCAAGGTCTACATTTTAAAATAGCAAGAATCCGACACACTACAGCTGTCTCGTGTTCCCTGAGACCTCCCGGCCGCATCTGCTGCTACTCTCTTTCTTTCCTTGTCTTCATCACTTCCTTGTCACGGAGACCCGACACCGGACACCCACAACTGAAAGGAGGAGAAGCTGGCTTTGGCTTTAGATGTTTTTATCCCTAGATGGCAGGCAGTCTCCAGGGGAAGTAGCAAGGGTCTGGCGGAGGGGGCTGCTCATGTCATGGCGGCCAAGAAACAAAAAGGGAAGACAGAGCCTGAGAAGGAGGGAGCGATACCCTTCGTGGTCACGCTCCAGTGGCCAGACCCTACCTCCTCACGGCAAGTCCACCACTGCTCCCAAGGCCCATCCTCTTCCAAGAGTAGTGCCCAAAGGGCTCGAGGCTCTGAAGGACAGCCAGATGGGAACCCCAGTGCCCTGAGAGCTGGGCTTCCTCACTGGTCATTCAAACCTACCCGGCTCCATACACACAGACCTTTGTTCTCGCTGCTTCTTCTGCCTTCAGTTCTCTTTCCCAAGACAACCTGCGTGCTTGTTCCTGTGCTTCTTCAAGCCTGTTCAAATGTTACCTTCTCAGAGAACTCTTTTACAAAATAGTCACTGCCCTTCTGAACCTTTAGTTACTCTACTTTTCCTCCTAAAACCATTGGGGCTAGCGAGATGGCTCAGCAGACGAAGTGCAAGTGCAGGGACTGGGGTTCGATCCCAGGCACCAGGTGCTGTGCAGGCTGCTGAGTCCGGGCATGGTGGTGCAAGCCTTTAATCCCAATACTGGGGAGGCACTGAAAAATCTATTTCTATTGACCTCTGATAAATCTACCCAAGTTGATTCTTTTTTTAACCTGGTGTTTGGGCCCACAAATGTGATTTGCTCAAGAATGGGTGATTATTTGCTCTAAGCATAGCTATGTCCTCAAGCCCAGGACTTGGTGTACAGTAAATGTTCAGCACACAGCTGTAAAGAGACAAACGAAGGGGCTGATACATTTTGTCAAGAGTCCCAGGCAATATGCTGTACCTGATTCTGCCATCCCTCGGTTTATCTCCATGTGAGAGAAAGCTTGCTATTTTGCAAGTGGAGAAGCACTGCTCCATTCTTACTCAAGGAGAACCAAAACGAGAGTTTGTGAAAGCCAGTGTAGTTCAGTTGATTAAATTTCCCTTGCTAACTTCTCAGGATACACATGAATATATAAGTAAGCATTTAATCAAGCTCCTGGCTTACCAGCGGGTTTGATGCTGCATGTAATTTATAATTGCCTTAGAATATAGCAGCTTGAGTACTTTATTTCCATAATTAAGTGCAAGCATCTTGTTGCAATGAGAATGAAGAATATCTCGAATACTTTGCATGAAAAGAAAAAAAAATTTTCCCTTTTGGAGAAAATACAAAGGAAGAGTGAGGACCATATAATCTACCATCTTCCTGGCACCCACCTTCAATGATTACCCACTTGTGGTCCTCCTTGTGTTGTTCTAGCCCAACCTTTAGCATAACCTTAATTTGCAAATTTAAAGCCAACTTTTAATTTGCCTTAATATAACCTTGAGGCAGTTAAAGCAAGTGCCCGACACCACATGGTGTCATCTGTAAATATTTAAATCTGCACTGCTGCTGTGCGGAGGGGTACAGTGACTCCTGAAAAGAAAGGAAATTAAGTGTGCAGTTCAAGCTCACTCTGCTTCTGGGTGTCCACTCCAAGGACACGAGAGCGGGGTCTGGAGGCGACTGTACAGTCGTGTCTGCCATAGCCGAAAGGTGGAGGCACTGGAGGTGCCCATCGAGGGAAGAACAGGTAAACAAGAGTCTCACGCAGCCTTGGGATGTAACTCCAGCATATGCTATGACGTCAGTGAACAGTGAGGACAAGAGGCTCAGCCCAAGCCCAGTGTGGTGGCGCACACCTATAATCCCAGCACTCAGGAGGCTGAGGCAGGGGGATTGCTGCAGGAGTCTGAGGTCAGCCTGAGCTACACAGTGAGCTCAAGGCCAGCCTGAACTGCAGAGGGAGAGCTTGTCTCAGAAAGACACACACACACACACACACACACACACACACACACACACACACACACACACACACACGCTCAGTAAGTAAGAGGGCTCAGAAAGGTAACTGCTGTTGATCCTACTTTCAGGCCATCTGCAGAATGCCAGATCTGGAGCGAAGTGGCAGGGTGGGCGCGCCGGGGCAGAGGGGGCGGCTGGGGGTGGTGCTCCGCAGGCACAGAGTTCCCATCTGGGACACAGGGAAGGTTCTGGGGCTGGATGCTCAACTTGTTCTGCCTTTAGCTGCATCAGCCGCTGGGTGCCAACCCAGCCCACCCCAGTGACATCACCCCCAGCGCTCCTCTCACTTTACGAAGATGTTTCTCCAGCCTCCATTCCTCCGGTAAACTCGCCATGTTGGCACTTCTCAGGCATCTCTCCCAGGCCTTAAACCCCTGCCCATCCATACCCAAGGCTTTGATTGCTGGGCAATCTCTTCCTGCGGCGGCTGCCCCTAAGTTACCCAAAGTAGGCAATTTACAGTGGCGAGCGCTTGTCACTCATGGTCTTACTGTGCAATTCAGGTTGGCCATGAACTCACTGTGTAGCCCAGGTTGGCCCCGAATTTTCAGGGATCCTCCTCCTCAGTCTCCCGAGTGCTGGGATTGCAGGTGTGCACCACCACTGTGCCCGGCCGTCACTCATGGTTCTGGAGATCAGAGGTCCGGCACAGGGGATGTCAGGATAGCACGCTCTCCAGGGGGCCCATGGAGAACCCACGCCATTGCTCTGCCTTTGCTCCAGCTCTGCCTGGCTCCTGACTGGCCGCCGTGTCCCTCCAGCCGCTGCCTCTCTTCTCCGAGTCTTTCCTTCTCAGCCTTGTCTGAGGTCCTAAGGTCCCCCGGCACCGCCCTGGAGGAGCTCATCTCTAGCTCTTTAACCTGACTGCATCTGGGGAGCCATTTTTTCCCCAAAGACAATTACCTCCAGGCTCTGGAAATTAGCATATTCCCATTTAATCCCCGGAGGCCCATCATTCTTTGTCTCCACAGCCGAGGGCTGTGCACTTTGTGGGCAGGTCTGTGTTCCCTGCTTCCAGCCCTCTCCAGAAGTGATTTCTTCTCTCTCCACCAGTTTTCGTCCCCTTCTTCCTAAAGATGTCACCCTAATGTTTGTAGTACCTGGGTCCCCAAATTATCATGCCAGCCTTTCTCACTCATCTATGAACATAGGACAGTTCCTTCATCTCTCCGTGCTTTGTTTGTGAAATACAGATGACACTAGTAACCATCTCGTGAGGCCATGGTGACAAGTAAGTGAGTTAATATCTGTGTAGCACTTAGAAGAATCAACTAAGATAACAATATTAATAACATTATCATAGTAGTATAATGAAATGGTTAATTAAGTTGTCAACTTCTTGACAAACAACCATGCTTATCAAAATTTACAAAATTTTTCCCATGTTTTTAAAAGCATTATTCTCACTTGGTACTTCCTCCAGGAAACCTTCCTGACTCTTCCTCCTTATACCCTCCTCCTTTTTTCAGCTCTGTGTAACGTGGAACAGTTTACTACTTAGTGATATAAGCTCCGAAGTATCATATTAGTGGAGAAGGCCCACAAAATTGTCTCCAGGTCTACTGGTCTGTTAAGGGCAACAGGACTCCTCACATAAGCATGGCCCTGGCTTCATCCCCAGCACTCTCCAAAAATTGTTGCTCCTTTCAAGCAAGGCTGGACTCCTCTCAGTGCTCACTTGTTAGCCTGATGATTGGATGACCGGAAGGAGACACTGGCAGCAGAACCAGTCTTAGTTATTCTGAAGCTGGTGCTCTACTAGCTTTCTGTGACTATAACAAAATGCCCGAGGCTGAGTGAGTTCATCAGTTCATTTACAACAATGAAATACTTGAGCTGAGATACAAGTTTTGGGGATCCATGGTTTTGGAAATTCTACCCCAGCATCAGGTGGACATTGGTAAGGCTGTGCATCATGGTAGAGGATGCTATGTCACCTCCTGGCCAGAGGACAAAAGGGACAGAAAAGAGCTTGGATCCCACAGTGCCCTTCGAAGACACCCCCCCCCAAAGACCTAAGAACCATCCTCGAGGCTCTGCCTCCCAAATGGTGCCCCGTGGGGGCCGCTCCAGGAGCACAGGGACCTCTGAGGACAACTTCATGAAGAAAAGAGGAATCAAGGTCACCGTCCTAGATGTCCCCCAGGGGGACACTGTCCACCATGAGGTCCTGGTGGCATCACGCAGAGAGACAGGAGGGCTGCACAAGGGACGTGGCCAGCTTGCCTTCCGCAGTTGCTCTGTTGTAGACACTAGCTAGGGCTCCCATTAAACTCCCTTCCTTTCTTTCCAAAGCAGTGACCCTGATGACCTCCCACTCAACACCTCTCAATGTGGTCACTTTGAAGAGCCCCTGCACATGGATCTTGGAGGTCCATAGACCCGCACTCTGTCCCAACCCCAGCGGATGCACTGGAACCAGCAAATTGTGGTGTGGATTATGTCACAGACACCTTCCTGCCACCTACCCTAAATGTCCTCACCAGTCAAAGAGGACCCTGCTCTACAGTTTCTGTTCTGGTCTCACAAAACCCTGGCCATCTGGAGCTGTACTGCATGTTATGTGAATGGAGGTGCATTCTACAAAGAAAGGAGTGGGTGGTGTCCGGCAGAACTTCTAGAAATGCCCCTTCACTATGCCAGCCAGAGAGGCACACGTGGCTGTCTGGGTTCCAGACGTGTGGCAGTATAGTGGAGAAACCTGATTTTACATTTTGTTTTGTGCCATGTTTCCCTGAAAATAAGACCTACTTGGAAGATAATCACCTTGAAAACTAGAGATAAAACTTCTGCGGTCACTGTCCTTGAGCTTGGTGGCTACTCTGTAAGACAGGTGAGGCAAGCATAGGCTCACTGAGGCCTGAAGTTTTGATATGTAGTTTTCAAGGCTGGTTATTTTTGGGGTAGTGTTATTTTGGGGAAAAGAGGGTGTCACTAGCCTCTTGTAGCTAGTGGCTACATCTCAGGAACTGTGTTAGAGATGTACACTAGAAGTAGAATAAGAGGAGGGCCAAATAGCTCAGCAGATTAAAGCACCGCAAACAAGCACAGAGGTCAGGGGTTCAATCCCTGGGCCTGCAGGGCCTGGCCAGCCCCACCTCCTGGGGGGTGCCGAGGCAGCAATTGAGACTAGGCTTGGTAGTGCACGCCTGTCATCCCTGCTCTTGGGAGGCTGTAAACAGGTGGATCACTACGAGTCTGATCTAGTACTGAGACCATGAACACCCTGTAGACCTTTCCATAAAATGAAATAAAATAGAAATGGAATAAGGGTTTTCCTTTCCCTCTGGGAACTCATTGGCTAGCACTAGTCACGTGATCCTCAAGGGCACAGGGGCACAGGGAGGTGTTGTCCTGCCCCACTGTATGGGCAGAACTAGAGGAACTTGGTGAAGAGCCTGTCTAAGAGTATAAGTCTTTATGGGGTCCATAAAGAGGCAAATTGGCTCTTCTTTTAGAAATGCTATATTCTAGATCTTGAATGCAAGTGTTAAAGCATTTGCTTCCTGATTCTATTTTTCAAAAATAGCCATGTAATGTTTCTCATATTGTGTCCTCTTTGACAGCTTTGCTACTTCACCATACAGGAGTGGAATCTGTATCATTTTTCTTTTTTCCAGTTTGTATTTGGCTGTTAGCCCATGTTTCTACTGCATAATCACATTCCTTTAGGGAGTTGGTACAGGTATATAACACATCTCATATGAGAGAAACTATTTGATGTCTAACTTTGTATGTCTGATTTACTTCACTTCATTGTGACCTCTCGACAATTTCCATTGTCTTGCACATGATTTAAGTCTGTCCTTCTTTGTGGCAGAGTAGCACTCCCGTTGCATGTAAATGCCACGATGTCTTCACCCACTCATCTGCTGATGGGCATACAGGCTACTTGCAAAAGCTAGCTTTCATGAATTAGGCTGCTATAGACATGAATATGGATCCCTCCCTGTGGCGTGACGCCTTTTCCTTTCTCAGGGAGATACCTAGAAGCAAAATAGCCAGGCCAAATGGAGTTTCTGGTTTTGGTTTAGTTTAGGAATCTCCATGCTGATTTCCTTGGCCGTTGCCCTAGTTTACATTCCCATCACCAACATAAATGGGTTCCTTTCTCCCTATAGCCTCACCAGCATTTGTTATTATTTAATTTCTTGAGGATAGTCATTCTTTCTGAGGGAAAATAGCTATTTTTTAATGTATTTGGTATAGGGTCTCACTATGCAGATCGGACTCGGAGTGATCCTCCTGGTTTCAGCCTCCCCAGTGCTGGAATTATAGGTGTGTGCCACCATACCTGGTCTCGGTGGCCAGCTCAGCGGGGCCAAGGGGTGGGGCCAGCACAGTGTGTGTTGCCCGGGATCAAATCCCATCCCTGTGCTTGCCTAAGCAGGCGCCTAATCCACTGAGCTATCTTGCCAGCCCAAGACAGATTCTTAATGTAGTTTTAATCCACATCTCTCTAATGGCCAGAGACGACGTTCATTTTTTCATGTGTTTGTTGGTCCTTTGCATTTTTTCTTCTGAGAAGTGTCTGTGCATTTCAGTTGCTCGTGTTTTGATTGAGTCCTTTATTTTGGGGGTGGGTCTAATTTTTTTTATGTTGAACTATTTATTCTTTTATCTAGAACCTTGGTGAGTCTTTGACACTGATCTAACAAAGTGGGAAAGAATTTATGTTTTCTGACTCCAAGGTGAGGTCATAAAAAGGGGGTGGCTTTTCTCTGGTTTTTCTCTCTGAGTCCTGAGCCGTTGAAGTCCTGAGCTAAGGTAAGAGAAGTTCAGCTCCATGAAGTTGTCCTGTGGAGGCCCCACATGGAGAGGTCACAAGAAGACGGAGACAGGTGCTCAGGACCCTGAGCCAGTTGGTTGAATCTTTGCAGCCGTGGTGGCAGCTGTGTGTGTGAGCAAAAGCTTCTGCCATTGCTCCAGCTCCTATCTGATTGCACTGATGTGACAGTCTCCAAGTGAGAACTACGGAGCTGAAGCCAACTGACCCCAAACCCCATAAAATATAACAATAAAATTGGGCCAGGGATACAGCTCAGCAGCACAAACGCCTGCCTGGCAAGCTCAAGGTCCCGAGTTCGATCCCCAGTACCACACACAAAATAGTTCTTCTAGTGGTGGTGATAAATTCATGTTGCTCTTTCATAACACTAGGTTTGGGCTTTCCCCCTCAGCAATGGATAACTAGAAAATCTATCCATATCCTTTCTGAGAAAGCTACTGGCGGATGTGCTCTGTTACAATAATGGAGTAAACAAAGAAAGAGGGAGACCCGGAACCTAGAATAAAAGGCTCCAACACACAAGGCAAAGGGGATCTTCCCAGTCATGATGGAGAGTAAGTGATGCTGGTTGATGGCTACAGACATTAGAGTCAAACTGGTGATCGGTTCCTAGCATACTAAGAAAAAATTAAGATTGAAGCAATATTAGCCCAATAGGAAATTAGAATTTTCACATGGAAGCAAGCATGGGTCACAGTTTGCTCAGGGCATCTCTATAAATAGCCAGAGAGAAACAGGATCTCTCTGGCTTTGTGGTAGAACAGTATCGGGCAGGTGTAGGTGTGGGAGGGCAGTGGTGGGGCTCAGAGGAGGAGGCACAAGGGCTCCACCCTCGCGTGAAGGTTGATAATTATCGCCTGGACAGGTAGCACTTTGTTGCTGCTTCTGTTGTAATTCTCTCCGGCATTGCCCCTGGCTATTTCCTGCTGCTACTTAAACGCTTACAGGTGTGCACTCTGCCTCCCTAAATTAATTATAGTCTCTCGGACGGACGGGGCATGCGTGTCCCGTCTCCTCTGCAGCACCTGCCCTCTTACATTACATGCCATGGTCACCAACTTGAGAACTGAGCGGCATGAAATAAGAATGTTGAAAAAAAAAGTAGCGTCTAACTCTGGAAAATGAAAAAAAAAGTTTAGAAGAAGTTAATAGGGTTGGCGAGATAGCTCAGTGGACTAAGCTCCCGTTTAGGCAAGCGTAGGGACTGGGGTTCCACCCCCTGCAGCATGTGCTGTGCTGGCCCCGCCCCCGGGCACGCTGAGCTGCAGACCTAGTCGGGGCATGGTGGCGCACGCCTGTAATCCCAGTGCTGGGGAGGCTGAGACAGGAGGATCGCTACGAGGCCAAGCTGTGTGGTGAGATCCTTCGCAAAATGCTTTAAAGAAAAGAAGAAGGAGGAGGAGAAGGAGGAGGAGGAGGAAGGCGAGAGGGAGGGAAAAGAAGAAGGAGAAGGAGAAGAAGGAGAAAGTTAATTAATAGCCTGATGTTAAATAGTACAATAATCAGCTAAAAGGAGTGGCACTGGGTGGCCATTAGGAGGGGGCTGAGGAGGAGGAGAGAGGGCTGCTGTTTGGCCCCAGTGTCGTGCGGACCCCTCTCACTCGCGTTTCCCTTGCATCCCCCTTTCCTCGAAATACAGCACCTTCAGACGGAGCACTCTCACGCATCTCCTTTCTGTACCCTGTGCATTCTCTGCTCCAGCTCGGTACCCGCGGGGATTTTTGTTGGCCTTGGTCTGTGCCCACAGAACCACCTGGTGCGTGGCAGGGACTCAGCAAAAGGACGGCAGGCGCGATGAGTCTCAAGCATAGGTGACTTTTTAGTGCCCCATGTTCAACTTCTTATCTGACTGAAATTTTAGGCTTGCTGAAAGGTTGTACAAATAGCACAAAGAATTCCTGCATGTCCCCAAGGTCCTCTATGTTAACATTTCACCACTTGCATTTTTCTCACCCTCCCTTCCCCTCTCTCCGTCTCCCCCCTTGAATCCCCGAGAGGTCTTTGTCCACATGGTGGCCATTTAGCCCTGTACACTTTATTGTGTTTATTAAACAGCACATTCTCTTGCATAATGGATCAGTCGCCTTTCTGTTGCCAGGACAAAATACCTGACACACACAACTCAAAAGAAAAGAGTTTATCCCGGCTCCGGAGGTGGCCTGCTTGTCTGACCCAGTGTGCCAGCCAACGCGAGCTCCTGCTCTACCCGCCCTGTTAATGATCCGCAGGCTGGGGGTTCAGTGCAGCACTTAACGGAGAGGAGAGAGACCTTGGTTTGGAGGATTGGAGATTGTACCCCAGGGGAAACGGAGTTGTCAAAAGTTGTCTTCTAGGAGCCCGTTTGTCCCTATGTAAGCCACCCTTGCCTCTCAGCATCTCCTGATAGCCCTCGCATGTCTTGTCTTTTATTATTTTTTTTATTAGCCCATGTTTTTAGGGCATAGCGCTTGCATTGCTGCGTGGAGCTGGTCCACAGGCAGAGCGCAGCGCAGCTCCTGTTCTTGCTGCCTTTCCCTCCGCTGCCTCCACCCCTCCTCACCTGAGGAAGATCGAGCTCCCTACCCCTCCTCCCTAGCTTTCATTTTGCTCTTTTCTTATATTCCAGATTCCTTGTATAAGAGAAACCATGTGATATTTAACCTTGTGTGTCTAATTTAGTTCACTTAACATTTTGAACTAGTATGATCACTATGGAAATAAGTATGGAGACCCCTCAAAAACAAAACAAAACCAAAATACTGAAACTAAAAGTTCCATTTGACCCAGCTATTCCCCTTCGAGGTATCTTCCTGACAGAGCTAAAGACATATTATATAATTCTTGCATATTTTCCTGGTTTTGGTCAATACCAAATGGATTGCCTATTCAATTTTTTTTTTTTTTTTTTTTTTTTTTTTTTTTTTTTTTGGTACCGGGGATTGAACTCAGGACCTTGTACTTGTCAGGCAGACACTTATAATGCTGAGCTATCTTCCCAGCCCAGAAATTCTATTTCAATATTTTTGAACAAAATAAAAACTAAAAACTCAAGATTTTCAAATATGATTCTCCAGTCAGAAGACCCAGGCTCCTCAGAGAAATGGCTAATTCCACAGCCAGGCAGGGAAGATAATCGTGGAAGAACTTGTTGAGCCAGGAAGTAAGGAACTAAATGAAAAACAAAAAGACAGAGGCCACATCAAGGGGACGCAGGAGCCCACAGTTAAAGGCGGAGTAGCTCCAGCAACAAACCGAGTCGCTTATTGTCAGGTGAGCCAGGCATGATAGCACACAGCTCTCACCCTAGCACTCAGGAGGCTGAGGCAGGAAAACCACTGCCTGGGCTACATGGTGAGACTCAGAAGTAAAAAAAAGAAAAAGAAAGGAAGGGAAACCCCCTAAATTAGGCAATAATCCATAGGGTAAGTGTACCCAAGTACCTGTGGGCATACACCAAGTCACTACACGAATGAATGAGGCAGAAGAGGTTGATCTTCTTTACAAAAGAATTGCTAAGTGCGTATGATCACCCCACAAGCCCAGGGGATGGGCTCCGAGAGCCCCCACCACTTGGACACTCAGACCTGCAGATGGCCAAGTCCCCACTATGGAAGGTAGTTCGCATGGACCGTACACGGACTGCAGACTTAGGTAGCTCTAGGTGATTTACAGCTCCGGATGCAAGGTAAATGCTGTGCAGATGGTTGTCATACAGTTTGGGAATGACAGCAAGAAGGAAGTCCCCGCACGATCATCTCAGATGCAGTATTTTTTTTTTTAATGTATTAGTTTTTTTTTTCAGTACCGGGGATTGAATTCAGGATCTTGCACTTGCCAGACAACGTGTATGCCACTGAGGCCAAGATGTAGTATTATTATTATTATTATTATTATTATTGTATTGAGGGTTGAATCCTTGGTGCTTCTTCACGGAGCTACATCCCTAGCTCTTTTTTATACTTTATTTTTGAGACAGAGTCTCACTAAGTCACTCAGTTGCCCAAACAGGGCTCAAACTTGAGGTCTTCCTGCCTCAGCCTCCCAGATTGCTGGATGACAGAGGTGTGCTACCACACCGTGACCTCTGAGTATTTTCTCTGGGTGGTGGTTGCACTCCAGCGTATGGAACCCATGGAATGGAGAGCCTGGAAGTGGTTCCAGTCCCCACTGCATGGGCAGACCCTAGGGCCTCAATTCCAAGGATTGGAGAGGAAAAGGTGATAACTAGACAGTGTAGTGTCCTGGCAGACACCACCGGAACCACGCCAGTTGGGTTAACGTCACCAGCAAGAGGTGACGTGGACTTTGCGTGGCCTGGGCAGGAAGTGAAGGAGAGGGCGTCTCACACCTGCGGACCTGGAAGCCCAGACCTATGGCAAATCACTGGGTCGCAGTGTCTGAGAGTTATTACAGTCACAAGAAAGAGAGACAGGAAGCACTGCAGGGGGGAAGACAGGGAGGGGACCAGCCTGTTCCATGCCGTGCAGCAGCCTGAGTTTTGTCCCAAGACCAAAAGGTATGTGGGTGGCCGCACCCGGGGCTGCTTTCTTGGTTTGAACAACTGTGCTCAGGAGATGTGCATGGTGGTGATGTGGAGAGGGCGTGTGGATGCTTTCCCGAGCTGCCTTTCAGGCTTTCCATGCACTTAAGTGACTCCCAAAAGGAAAGGGTTGGTTAAGAAATTAAAAATGAGCCATTAGTAAATCAGTCTTAGCCAACATATCCACACATTTGGTTCTCAGGTCTGGAAAAATTAGCTATGATCTTCCCCCTGCCACATCTGTCTGTCTGTCCGTCCATCTGTCTGTCTGTCTATCTCTCTCTCCCCTCTGTCTTTCTCCTTCCTCATGCTGGAAATGGAATCCAGGCCTTATGTATGCTAAGCAAATTTTAGCCCAAGAGCAAACCTCCAGCCCCAAAATACGATGATTAAAAAAAAAAAAAAATCTCTCTAAGCATGGTGGTGCATACTTATAATCCCAGAACTCAAGAGGCTGAGGCAGGAGAATCACTGTGACTTCATGGCCAGCTTGAGCTGCATAGTGAGACTTTGTCTCAAAAAACCAAACCACATCAAACCAAAATAAGACAAAGAAACAAACAAGAAAAAACAACTTGTTTAGCACCAGTCCCTAACTATGCATCACATCCAGTCTCTGCTAAGGGCTTGCTGCTCTACCTTGCTTCATGATGTCTTCTCCCCGCTTTACTTAGAGAAGCTGAAGTTCAGAGGTGAGGTGCACCACAGTTCAAAAGAAGAGCTACAGTAGTTCAGATTTGATCCCTGGTCTGGCTCCACAGTTAGCTTCGCCTCAGTCTAGTACATTTGTAGGGCACAAATTGCCTTGCCATTATGCCTGGGGTGACAGCCACATTTCATTCCCCTAGGACAGAGGTCTTTCTATGTTGTCCAGGAAGGCCCTGAGTTTCTTAGCTCAAGCAATCCTGCTGCCTCAGTCTCCCAAGTAGCTGGGACTACAGGTGCCCGGCTTTACATTCTGTTTCTGGATTTGCTCTTGGGTGCTTCTGTTGTGACCCTCAGATGCCCGTGTTAGCAGTCTTGGTTTTTCATTTTTACCCCCCACCTCCCAGAGACCTCGGTGCTCACTCCTCATGCAGACCCAGCCCAGCAGGCAGAGCCCAAGCGCCTCTGGCCTGGCCTGCCTCGCGGCCTCACATGCCTGGATTCACTGGCAATTGTTTTAAAAGTCAAACAAATGGAATTTGCAGTTATGTATTTAGGGCATTTATTTCAAAGCTGCTAGATCTGTTCAATTGAATAACATCCACGAAGCCAGTGTGGTAATAGCTCTGGTGATTGGTAAATGAAGCCCCCAGCTGGCAGATATATTAAAGATTAGGGCCGGTGGCCAGGGCTGGGTTCTGGCTACCCGTGCGGGCTGTTTCTGTCTGTAATGCTAATGGGAGTCTCCATCTTTCTACCTGGTCAACATTGGTAGTTTGGGCCAGCAGAGAGATCACTGTGGATTTCTGTGCTTTTTTTTTTCTCACTTATTCCTATGTCCTACATGATAGGTGAGTGTCCAGCATTAGAGAGTCATGCCTTTTTGTCTAAAAGGTTGATTGGTTCTTGGCAAAGTGAACCTACAAGGATAGTACACTTGAAGCCAAGCACATTTTAGGGACAGTGAGTCTAGTACTCTCTGGATATTAAATACTTGGGGACTTGGAGGATTTGAGATGGTTCTAAAGAAGGAGTTGGGGGCTGGATCCATAGCTCAATAGTCTAAGCACCTGCCTCGCAAGCGTAAGGACCCACGTTTGATCCTCAGTACTGCATGCCATGCTGGCCTTGGAACCCCAGACGTGGGCAAGCTGGCCCTGGTAGCTCACTTCTGTAATCCCAGTGTTGAGGAGGCTGAGACAGGAGGATCACTACGAGTCTGCTCATGGGGAGCAGGAGCACGTGCACGGGGCATTTTGATTCTTTTCAGTTCACTTTCCCTCCCCCTCCCCAACCTCCTCCATCCCTGCCCATCACCACGGAGTCTATCTCTGTTTCCTTTTGTTTTTCTCTTTAACTTACTTCTATTTTGTGATTCTTGTATAAGAGAAGCTGTGTGATATTCAAGCTGGTGTGTCTGATTTACTTCGCTTAAAATTACGTCTCAAAGTGCAAGCATTTTCCTACGAGTGGCTCAAGTTTGTCCTTTTTCTGTGGCAGAGCAGCACTCCGTTGGATGCACATACCATGTGTTCTGTGTCCATCCATTTGATGATGGATGTATAGGCCACTCCCAAGACCTAGCTCTTACGAATTGTGCTGCTGCACACATGGGAATGCATGGGCCACTGTGGCATGATGCCTTCAACTCTTTCTGAGTTTTGTTTTTTTGAGGAATCTTCATACCGACCTCCACAGTGGTTGTATAGGTTTACATTCACTCAGTATTTCCTGGTATTTTGTTGTTGTTATTATTTATTTATTTCATGTATTTTTTTTAATGCATTTAGTACAGGGTCTACAGGATCTCACTAGTAGATCAGACTTGTAGTGTTTCTCCTGTTTTCAGCCTCCCCAGAGCTGTGCAGGCTCAGCATGTCCAGGGACGGAGCCTGCGACACATGGTACCGGGATCGAATTTTTGATTATTTTTGTTTATTACATTCACTCTATATAAGAGGAACTGCACACCATGTCTTATCCTAGATCTGGCTTCTTGGTTTCAGCCTGGTATCCATGAGAGTCACACAGATACACACCACTCTTGTTCTTGTGTGGGAGGCCCTCGCGTCATGCCCAGGGTGCACTCCCATCCTGCCTGGGGGACATTTCACTGTTCACCTGGTGCAAAGAGTGCTGTGTTTTAGGGCAGGACTTTGTGTGGCTGTATTTCCTCACTCCTCCTGGATTGTTATCCCAGAGGGGCACAGATTGTCTATTTTTAAAAATTTATTTATTTATGTATTTTTTTTGTGGAACTAGGAATTGAACTCAGGCCCTTGCACTTGCCAGGGAACAGTTTGTTCCACTGAGCCATCTCCCCAGTCCGTCAGAGTATCTAAGTGCTCAACGTTGATAGAAATGGCCAAACTGAAGCTAGGCACAGTGGTGCCCACCTGTCATCCCAGCACTCCAGGAGGCGGAGGCAGGAGGATTGTGAGTTCAAATCCAGTCTGGGCAACTTAGTGAGAGCCTTAGTTTCATAAGTAAATAGAGCTGGGATTGTAGCTCAGTGCAAAGGGCCAAGGTTCCATTTCCAGGGTGTAGGGCATGGAAAGAGAAGGAAAAGAATCTTGCAGGCACTGACCATGGGATAAAACCCAGCAGAGTAACAGGTTCCCCTTTCATCTTCTCATGTGGCAGCTCTGTGGTCATACACCAGATGGCTTCCTGTTCCATGTCAGATGTTGCTTGTGTGCAAAGCAGTGTCAGGTACTGAAATCCTTGCCATTTGATGCCTGTTTTGGCCTCCATTCCCCACACCTTTTTTCACAGTTCTGACAGCTCTAGGTCCAATCATTTTGTCTATATCTTAACAAGTTACAAAGGGCCAGAGATAGCTCAGTGGACTAAGCCCCTGGTTAGAGAAGCCCAGGGATCGGGGTTCTATCCCCACATGATCAGCCATCCCACCCCAGGGTAGGCTGGGGTCCACTGACCCTGCTACAGAGTCCAAGCTGCATAGTAAGACCCTCTATCAAATACATTTTAAAAAAAAGTGGACCAAACAAGTTACAAAGTCTTTTTTTTTTTTTTTTTTGTACTGGGAACTCAACCCAGAGCCTCTGCCCCCCCCCCCCAATTCCTTTGTGCTTGTCAGGGAAGAACTTATTCTACTGAGCCATCTCCCTGCACTGTGTCCCACCCCCAGCCCCAGCCCTTTTTTTTTTTTTAATTTTATTTTGAGACAGGGTCTCACTGAGCTGCTAAATTGCCCAGGCTGAGCTAGAATTTGTGGCCTTCTCCTAACTGTCAGTATTACAGATGTGCACCACTGCTTGCAGTTTGATAAGTTAGCAAATCTTACAGTTGTGGTAGCTATGGGGAATTGATATATAAAGACGTCCTTCCACGAAGTTCTAGTCTTACATGCTGCTGTGCACGAGGACTGGCTGCCAATGCCTTCACCCTCTCTCCTGCTCCCCACCTGCCGTCCAGTCTATGTGCTTTGTGAACATTTAGTGATTTGGGAGAGCTTGACATTTCATAAACTGGAAGGTATACACTCCTTATGCATCCAGAAATTCCACACCGAGGGCTCTTCCTAGAGGCCCGCATGCTTATGTGTACAGAGAATCTGAGACAATGATGTTCAGTAGACCCTCTGAGTTTAATTAACTGCACAATAGGAAGAAGCAAAACGCGAAGTGCTTGAGTGGTGCTGGAGCTCAGCCAGAGCCCAGCACGAATCACCCGGACCCCCACTCTTGTTGAACAGGACCTTGTTAATTAGCCCTGTTCCTGGAGTTCAGATTGGGGCTGGTGGGGTCTCAAAGCTGAGAATCAACCCTTCTTTTCACCTTCTAGAGCCGTGAAATTTGTAACTTTCACAGAACTAACCTCCAACCATGCTCCCATCTTTCAAAACACTGTCTTGCTAAACAGACCAAAATGTGCTCAGCGCTCCACGCACTGCACCTCTCTGGGCGCGAGTCCCCTTCCTTCAAGTTTTCCTCGCTTCCCTCCTCCATGCCAAGCTGCGGACCACGCCAAGGAGCCCAGCGGGGAACCAGGTTTGCCCAGGGGGTGGCGCAGGACTAGGTCCCAACTCCCCTAGCTCGGCGACCCCGCGGTCGCTGTCCGCGGCGCCCGCGGCCCGGCGCCCCCTCGCGATTGGCCGCGGCCGTCACGTGCGTGCTGGGTGGGTCCTGTGCCTCCCACTCGGAGCCGCGCTGGCCAGCGGTGCGGACCTTTGCGCCCATTTTCCCCCCTTCCCTTCCTCTTCTCGCACCTCTCCATCCACACCAGTCTTATTTTAGCAAAAAGAGGAGGAGGAGGGGGAGGAGCAGGAGGCGACGGCATCTGGGGGTGGGGGTGTCAGGCGCTGCAGCACCCGAGCATCTCCGGAGCGCGCACCCCCTCCCCCTTCCCCCTCCCCAGCCTTGGGAATTTTCAGGATTTCATTGCTGCAATTGAACCCCAAGACGAGGCGCCGCCGAGCGCCACGCAGAGCGCACGCACCTCCTTCCCAGCGGAAGAGGCAGCTGCGGGTGATTCAGGAAGAAAAAAAAAATTTTTTTTTAAAGCAGGACCCGGCGTTTGGAAGCCTCCCTGTGCGCCCTGGGGAGCGCGCCCTGCCTCTCCTCCTCGTCCCCACCTGTCTTCCCCTTCCTCTCCTTTACGGGGGGAGGTAGCTAGAGATTTCTGTATTTTCCAGGTCTAGGAAAGTCAAGCCAAATTCGAGGAGGGATTTTTTCCCCCCTACTCTGATCTCTGGCTAAGACCTGCTTTTTTTTTTTTTTTAAAGATTTTAAAGATTTTTATTTTTAAATGGGCCGAGCGCACTCTTTTTGCAAGATACCATCCTGACCTGGACCTCGGAGGAATTTGAGGCTCCCACTGCGCCCAGGGAGGAGGAGGCGGAGGAGCGGCAGCAGCAGGAGCAGGAGGAGGAGGGGCGCTGAGGCCTCCTTGGCAAACCAGTTCGCGTCGCACGGGGGGTGTGCGCGGGGCTCTCGCTCTCGCTCTCCCTTTTTTTTATAACTGATTTTTCCTCTCTGCTCGAGTGGGCGGCGGGATCGCCCCGCGCCCCGCCCAGCGCCCCGCGCCGCCCCCACGCGATGCCCCGCGCCGCGATGCCCGGCCCGGGCCGGGCCGCCGCCGCCTGAGCGCCGACCCCGGGCCGATGGGCTGGGCCGAGGGGCGGCTCCGCAGTCGCAGCTCCAGCCGCCGGGGCGTCCTCCTGCGCAGCCCGCCGCAGCGTGACCGGGGCCCGTGCTCTCCGCAGGATGGCCCGCTTCGGAGACGAGATGCCGGCGCGCTACGGGGGCGGAGGCCCGGGCGCGGCCGCCGGGGTGGTCGCGGGCGCCGGCGGCGGGCGCGGAGCCGGGGGTCCCAGGCCGGGCGCGCAGCCCGGGGCGCAGAGGGTGTACAAGCAGTCGATGGCGCAGAGGGCGCGCACCATGGCCCTCTACAACCCCATCCCCGTCCGCCAGAACTGCCTCACGGTCAACCGCTCCCTGTTCCTCTTCAGCGAGGACAACGTGGTGAGGAAATACGCCAAAAAGATCACCGAATGGCCATATCCTTTCTACCCGCGCCCTGGCGACGGCCGAGGGACCCGGGGGCTGATGGGAGCCGGAGAGGGGTGCGGGCCGGCCGGGCAGGCATCAGGGTGCCCGGGCCGCTAGCTGCTGGGGGGCTGGGGAGTGGGCCGGGGATCGGGGACAGGAGCGCGGAGACCTCAGGCATTGTTCCCGGGCCAGGTCTGGGTCCTGGGGGCACAGGGGTTGTGCTGGGGGCCTCAGAGCCAGCCTCTGAGGGTCAGAGTTCTCCAGGGTGAGCTTGGACCGTGCCAGGGCCTGGGCGCTTCTGGCCCCGAGGCAGGAAGCCATGGGGGCCCTAGTCTGCTTTTCTGAGCTGTCCTCACTCAATCCATTGGCTGGCCTGGGTACTGAACCGGGTTCTCCATCCTTGTCTTCTCCAAAGTGGGGGCCGCATGTTCAGGGCAGGGCCACGAGCCCATGGGGATCACTGTGTGGCCTTCCCAGGGAGAAGCCAGTGTGGGCAGAGTGCAGCGCTGGGTGGCCTGACCTGGAGAGGGTCAGTCCAGCTTGTGTGTGTGGGTGCTTATTCTCTGTCCTTTCAGCCAGGAATATACACTTCCTGGGATTTGGGGGTTGCAAGAAACAGACCTATTTGTCTTATCTGAGGGCGGCTGGCCTGGGAGGACCTAATCTGACTGAAAAGTGACAGAAAATGAGATGTGGAGCCCTTTCTTAGGGGGCTGGGTCCTTTCTAGGGGTTGATCTCTGGCCTTGGGTTGAATTCAGCTTCTCCCACTGTAGGGAGCCAGGAGGGGACACCAAGAGAGTCAGCATCCATGTGGGCATGTTCAGCAGGTAAAAGCCTTGTTTATTTATAAATAAACCAAAGATCCAGAAAAGGAAGGTGAACAGCAAATGCTTTTCTATTGAGTTGCAGGTTCCCATGTTCCTTTAAGTCGGTGACCGCTTCTGAGGAAACTGGAAGAGGACTCTGCACCTCGCAGATAGAGACAGCAAGGGTGGTGATTAGTTGGTCTTTCTGGAAGTTATCTAAGCATGACCCAGATTTCAAGTGGGGGGACACACCCTGCTCCCCAGGCTGGCTGTCCACCAGACCATGCCTGAAGGTGCCGCTTTTCTTTGGCACCAGCTGCCTTTGGTGAGAACTGAACAGGCTGGACTGGTTCCTGGGGACCAGTGCTGAGTCCACTGTTGCCTTTTTGAGTATGGTATCCACTCCTTCTTTCTACAGGGCTGGGCCCTTTTTAGTCTCATGGTCACTATTTCAGGAATGGTTGGGCTGATGGCTGGATTCACTTCTGGGGGGACTTGAGATTGTTGGCTTTCCAGGTGTTGGGATTGTAGCCAGGGACAATAGGCTGTGCATGGTCTACTTTGAGGGTATGGCAATCAAAATTCAGTAGAAGTCCTTGTTTTAAGGTGGGGTGCACCCCTCCCACCATGTCATTTCCATCAGGGTACCTGAGACAGGAGCTAGGTCTTTAGCTCCTAAATTCCAGCCTCACAAGAGTCTGTCCCTGAAGGGAGGTGCCTCCAGGGAGTCAGGTCTGGGAAGCACTCGCTGCCCACCATCACCCCAGTGAGTGCTAGGGTGCCCAGAATTACTTGAGTATCTGCCTGTGCCCTGTGGATGGCTCTGGGGTCTTCCAGGAAGAGTCCCTGAATTGACAGATCTCTGTGTTGAAAATGGCTTTCTATGCACTCTCCAGAGTGGAGCCTGGGCTCGAGTCTTCTAGCAGGAAGGGAAGGAGGTGGGAGCCTTCTGTGTGTCCTGAGCTCACCCCGTCCAGCCTAGGCCTTGCGGATCGCCTCGCTGGTGGGGAGGTGCACAGTGGCCGCTCCCCAGGAAGACATGGGGGAGATGCAGGTGGACGGCACTGGCTTGCCTCAAGCTCTCTTGCTCTTCCATAGCTTTGTGATGAGTTGTGATTTTTTTCCCCCTCCGCAGAGTGTTTGTTCTCTGTTTGGCCTGAGGTAACAAACACATTGTACAGCCCCCCTCCCAACAGGGAGAGCTCACCACCCCATTCCGTATCTGTCACCTAGCCAGGTCACCCAGCCAGCATCGAGCCAGCCTTCTCTGGGAGGATGGAGGGAGGAGAGACAGGGAGTGGAGCAGCTCTGTATGGAAGGAAGGATTCGGGGCCGGCAGAAGCTGAGCTGGAAATGCTGAGGCGTCAGGAGAGCAGGGCAGAGTGTGCACTTTCAATCTAAATATTGTGGGCTTTGATGAACACATTTAAATGTTGATTCTCAACTTTTAGAGCAAAGTCTAAATATATACAGGAAGCATGTAAGTTGGGCCCAGCTTCCGGTGTGGCCCCTGGCCCAGAGGCAGTCTAGGAGCGGGGCCCCACCTCCCTTGATTGGCCCTCATCCCCCTGAACAAGGGCGTCCTGGCTTCCCTTCCGTTCCCATAGAAATGACTGACACCTTATGTTCTTTCATGTCTGGCTTCCTGTGAGAGGCAGTTCCAGTGCTACAAAGTTAGAGGTTTTCCCTTTGCCTTTTTGTTATTATTACTCTTTGGTGGTACTAGAAATTGAACCCAGGGATTTCACACTGAGCTCCATCCCCAGCCCTTTTAAAATTTTTAAATGTTGAAACCGGGTCTTGCTAAGTCACTAAATTGCCCAGGTAGGGCCTGAGCTTGGGATCCTCCTGCTTCATGTCTTGTGTTGAGTCCCCCTACCCCCTTGTTTCTCTTGGATTTGTTCCTAGGCATGGCATTGCCTCCCTGATGATGTGTAGCCAGGATGTGCTTGGACATGGGGTTCACCGAGGTGCAGGCGGCGCAGGAGTGAATGAACGCGGGTGTTTGCTCACAGAGCGTGGAGTGTGACTCCCGAGTAACAGTTCCCAGGCCTTGAGCGCTGAGGAGGCCACCACCTTGGTTTTCCTACACTCAGGGGCAGTGTGATGCTTGGATCACTTTCTCTCCCATGAACACTCCCCCCACCTCCTGCCCAGGCTCAAGCTTGAGGCCAGCATAGAGAATTAAGGGTTTTCCTTGTGGATTTTCTAACTCTTCCAAAGTAAGAAAACTGAAATGCAAGCCCTTTGTCCTTCAATCCCACCTTGTTATCTGTTTCCTGGAGGGTGCTAGGTAGCAGTGCCTGGCTGCCACAGCTGGTTCTGTTTCCAAGCATTGCAATTCTGGCTTCACCATGGCAGAGATAGGCTCTGTGGCTGACAGGGAACTTGTATCTGTCCAATAGATGCAGCTGTCCTGGGGCTGATGGGTGTGGTGTATACCTTGTGCCGGGCCGGTGTCCCCTGCAGCCTTCTCATGCTGGGTTGTCCCTTGGTACCATGGAGAGCCTACCATTGTGCAAGCCCACATGTAGCCACATTCAGTCTCCTGAGTCTCACCCAAGGCCCTGTCTTTTGATGCAGTGACAGGAGCTCAACAGAAAGCTCAGAGTCAGGTTGACATCAGGTGGACACTGGTGAAAGGGAACACCCCTAAATCTGTTGTTTTCTCAAGGAAGGCTGTGTGAAGGGAAAAGACTACACGGAAGGCCTGGAGCCATGGGGGATACTAGCTCACGCTGTCTGTCCTGAAGTATAGAATGTTCCAGAAGGTGTGATTGAAGCTGGCAGGGAGACCTGGAATGCAGGTCTGTCTACTAGATCAGACTGGCTGGGATTTGCAGAACAGAAACATTTGGTAAAGTAAGACAAGATGGCTTTTAGGTTGGGGATGTTTTCAAATGGGTGCTACTCTCACTGACAATTCAAAACTCTGAAAACTTTGGAAATCAAAAAATCAAAGGCCAGGTATGGCAGCTTATGCTTGTCATTCCAGTACTTGGGAGGTGGAGGCTGGAGGCTGTTTGAGGCCAGTCTGTAGGCTAAAAACAAAAAACAAGCAAACAAGAAAAGTCCATTTGCAAGTAAAACCTAATTGGAATTGAGTTCATATGAGTCTTTTTCCCCGCTTCTTCTTTTGTGGTACTGGGAAGGGATCCCAGGGCCTTGTGTACACTAAGCCACACCCGCTGCCCTTTGGATTTTAGTTTGAGTCAGTCTCCTCAAGCTGACTGAGCTGGCCTTGAATTTTGGAGCCCTCTGGAGTGGCCAGGACTACATGCATGTGCTGCCTCGACTGGCTGGGTTTTGGTCTGTTCTTGGGCCAGCAGTCTGGGGCTGGTTCTCCGGTGACTGCAGCAGGTCAGCAGCCCCCGGGCGCGTGGCGGTGACTCTCCGTCCTCGGTGTGGGCGGTGGTGCTGAGCTGAGCAGCAGCCAGCTGGGGAGGGATGGTGCATTTTCAGTTCAAAAGAGTTTCACCTTGAGTGTGGGGTTTTAGGGACGCAGGCCAAGCGTCCCTGTGGGGGGGCCATGCATCTCACACTGCCAGTGCCCAGGTTGGCTTATTAGAACGGAGGCTGTGGCCCCTGAGGTTGGGACGGGCTTGGGGGTCTTGGGTTTCTGAGCAGCTCTATCTCTTCCTGCTCCTAGTCTATCCAAGCATCACATATGCTCGGGATCCTGGACCTGTTGTCTTTTTTCTTCTTCTTCTCAAAAATCAGACCCATTGAGGTATCATTTATTTATGGCAAAATTCTTTTTTTTTTTTTTCTGTGTAGCTTAATGAGTTTCCACAAGTGCCTGTAATCATGTAGCCACCCCACCAAATCAAGATAGGGGAGAGTGCCATCACTCCGAGTGATCCCTTAGGGTCCCCTCCACACCCTGCTCTTCCAATCTCTCCAACCAGTGATCTGATCTCCATCCCTACAGTTTCATCTTTCCTAGAAAGTTACTTAAATAGAGTAACTCGGTATGTAAGGTCTTGCTAGGTTAAGTTGCCCAGCCTGGCTTGAATGTTGTATTCTTCTGCCTCAGCTTCCCAGACAACTGGAATTACAGGTGTGCACCACCACATCTGGCTCATAGATAGCTTTTTGATCACGGTTTCATCACTGTTTGGAGTTCTTCCCAGGGCGTTGTGTGTATCAGAAGCTGGTCCTTCTTCATGGCTGAGTAGTATTCTATGGTATGGCCACACCACAATTTTTTCTTAACTTCTGGAGGCATCTGGGATCTGGGTAAAGTTGCCGTTGACACTGGAGCACAGCATCCTGAGAACTCTGGGAATATCCGCGTTGTAACCCTAGGATAAGTAAACACCCACGGGAGAGATGGCCAAGGGGTGTGGTAGGTGCATGGATAGCTTCATAAGAGCCAGCCTAACTATATTCCAAATGGCTGTGGCATTTTACATCCTCTTCCTTGTTGTCCTTCTCCAAGGCCCAGTTTCTAAACTCCAGAGTACATGTGGATGCAGGGTTTAAGGGTCGGGGATGTGAATCTGTGGAGCGGTGAGGACGCTCATGTTGGATGGCAGATGCAGACATGGGGGAGAGTGCTGTTGCTGTTGGAGGCCTCACATCTGTGCTAGGGGGAGCAGAGGCCTCCGGCATGGGCTGTGTTCATTCTGCCAGCCACCAGTACAACCTCAAGTTCTGTCTAGGAGGCTGAGGTAGGAGGGTCCTCAGCCTGACACTGTAGAGACTTAGCAAGGCCCTGTCTCAAAATACAAAATTGAGAAGGCCTGGAGGTGCATCTCAGTATGAAGGCCCTGGGTTCATAAACAAAATTTAGAATGTAAAGCTCTGAGGCAATGAGGTTCGTATCCACCCTTCTCATCACAGCGTCTGCATTGTGCTCAGCATGCAGTAACCACCCCATGCATGTTTGCTAATTGAATGGAAGTACATGCAGTTGCTTAAATATTGGCGTAATGTGATTTACATTTCGGACAGTGTTTTGGGGGTAGGTTCAGGGGGTAGGGGACCGTCAGAGGCTATCAAAAGTGAGGATGCTGCCCAGGAGATGGCTCAGTAGAATAAGCTCTTGCCTGGCAAGCATGAGGGCCTGAGTTCAATTCCCAGTTTCACCAAAAAAAAAAAAAAAAAGTGAGGATGCTTGTATATTTGAAAGCAGTGGATCTCTGGGAATCAAATCTCCTCTGAGGGGCATGGACCTCCTTTGGCTGCTTGGGGCTCTGTTGCCCTGTCGAGTTGCATTCTGGAAGCTGACACAGGTGTGTACTTTGTAGTGGGCGAAGGCAGGGATGGAGGGTAGATGGAGTCGGAAACGGTCAGAGCCAGGCCCCATATAGCAGAAGCATTTCTGAGAACACTGAGGCCACATCTGGGGAGAGAGCTGCATCGTGTCTGCCCATAAAGAGAGCAGAAAGGAGAGAAAGCCCACGGAACTTTGGGGAGCCTGGCGTCTGGACTCCACTCCCCGCCTTGGGCACCTGTATGGTGAGGACATGGCTTCTGGGAGCATCCATCTTGCAGGGGTCGCCCAAGATGAAATGCCATCCTGCATGGGGGTGGAGGTGGTCAGTGCAGTGCGTGGCAGAGACAAAGCCCTGGATTCTAGATCCGTCCTCCAAAGCATGGTACTGTCCCCAAAATATTTTGTTAGGAATTTTGGCAGATACAGGGCTGTGTGGCTAGGAGCGGGCACATTGGGCCCCTCTGACTGACCATCGTGGGCTCGTCCATCTGCGTAGGACAGTCCTGAAAGCCACCGCCAGACATTTTGCATCCTCAGTTCTTTCTGGAAGCTTTCAGGAGAAAGAAAAAAGCATCCATGCCCACTTGACCCATTTTCTTATTCCCTTTGGTCTAAGATAAAATTACCTCTCTTCTCCTCCTGGGTCCCTCCCTGGGCGGGTGACAAGGTGAGGGAGAGTTACAGTGTATAATTAACCGTCCCCCCACCCACCCCTGCCATCTTTAGCTCTGACCAGGAGTCCGGCTCTGAGCCACATGGCTCAGGCCAGGTCCCGGGAGCCCCGCTTCCTCTCCTGCAGACCCAGCGGAGAAGGAACACTGCTTGGATATTGGGTTAGAAATTGGGGCCCCCTCCCCCACCCCACAGCCCCTGCTTGACCTGAGGCTTCCTGACAGCTCAGAGGAAGAGGAGTCAGGCATGCTCCTGGACAGGGGCCAGAGGCATGGGCTCAGGAACCTGGCTTGGAAAGCTGCAGAGCAACAGCTTGTGCCTGAGTGGGGCCACTGTCCCCATTGGCCTGGTGCTGTCCTCACTGAGTGTCTTGGGAAATCTTACTGGCCTTGGGCAGACTCACTCAGAAATGAGTCTCTCTCTCTCTCTCTCTCTCTCTCTCTCTCTCTCTCTCTTTCTGTCTTTTTTTTTTTTTTTCCAGACAGGGTCTTTGTAGCCCAGGTTGCCTCAAGCTTGTAGCGATCCTCCTGCCTCAGCCTCCTCAGTGCTAGGATTACAGCTGTGTACCACAACACCCATCTAGCTAAAACATTTTATGGAAGGAAGGCAACTTTAAAGCAGCTTTAAGGCAGCAGATATGGGAGAGACCAGAGCTTTGAGGCAAGATGCCTGTGTTAGCTGGATTAAGCTGGCCTGCCTGGGGCTGCACATGCCTACGCCTTCCTTTCAGACTGGCATGCAACATGGGCAGCCCACACCTTCAGTCCCCAGGCCGGCCCTCAGAGAGCAGCTCTGCTCTGGTTAGAACCAAGAGGGAAGTATAACTGAGTCACTGTCCTGCCGGTGAATAACACACACGCTGAGAACTTCACTTCTCATTTTAGGCCTGCGTATAAAGTATATGTATAACTGTTTGTTGTTGGTACCAGGAATTGAAGTCAGGACCTAGCACTTGCCAGGCAGTGGCTGTGCTACTGAGTTATCTCCCCGCCTCTCATTTAGCCAAGTTTTAAAAGTATTTCTGGGGCTAGGAGTGTGGGTAGTGGCAGAGTGTTGTGTGGCCCGTGTGTGGCCCTTGGTTCCATCCCCAGCACTGCAAATGAAGGAGAAAAAAGCTCTTATTTTGATACCAGCAGAAGTTGCGGGGATGGGGAGCCTGTGGATGTCACCTTTTCATGCTTGAACATGAACTCACCAGTTTGTCTCAGATGAGGTGCTGGGGCAGATCGAGAACTTGCTGCATGGGGTGACATGGCTTCTGACTTTCAGAGTCTCGTGTCCACCATTAACCTTTATGGTGTGTGTGTGTGTGTGTGTGTGTGTGTGTGTGTGTGTGTGTGTTCGCGTGCGCTTGTGCGCGTGTAGTACCCTTTCTGTTGTTTATTTTGAGATAGGGTCTCCCTCAATTGCTAAGCTGCCCAGGCTGGGCCGCGCGCGACTCACAGTCCTTGTGCCTCAGCCTCTCCAAGTGCTGGGACTGTGGACCTGCACCGCCTCCCCAGCACTCCCTTAAGGTTTTCTTTACTAAGAATGGTGATCATGGGAGTGGAGAGCCCAGGGACCACCACTGTGAACTCTGTGACCATGAGCCCGTCAGGGCCGTGGCACTAGGAGCCTGGGCTGGAGGAGGCAGAGAAAGAGGAACACACAGAGTACCGGGCGGCACTGAGAGGCAGGGCTGGAACGGACAACCCTAGCTGCGCATCTCAGCCCCGGCTTATAGCCCCGTGCCTCAGTCGTGTCATCAGTCAAATGGGGACAGCAGTGCCACATCCCAGGAAGGATCAGAGGGTCCCAGCCAGGATGCAAGGAGCATGCATAATTATCTGTAGAAAGCAGCTGGGTCAGGAGGCCTCAGGCTTCACGAGTTAGGCATGGGCTCCACTCTGACCCCAAGCCCTGCCCCTCCAGGGCCTAAACGCATTCCTTTCTGCAGTGCTGAGCGAGTGCTTACCATTGAGCCAGAGTGCGGCCCAAGTGTCTTGGGGCACGACAGACCACTGCTTTACCCCTAACCCAGGCTCGCAGCACAGTCAGTATCATCTCTCTTTGAACCCCCTTTTACTTACCTAACTGGACAGACAACCCTCTGTGTCTGTGGGCTACACATCTGCAAAGACAGCCAGGCACAGATGCAAGATACAGCATTAGGGGAAACATTAGCCAGGGGACCTTTCTCCTGACCCAGTTTCTTCACTGACACGAGCTGACAACCATGTTTACATTGTGTCAGGCTCTAAGCCTGCCAGACATGAGCCAAAGCCCACAAGAGGAGCTGTGCAGTCCCATGTTTCTGAGCTTGTTCATCTTCCCGGCTGCATGTTTTTTTTTTCTGTTTTCAGTCCACCCTGTTCTTCAGATCCATCTCTTACTGAGAGCAGTTGCTGATCGTTTACTGTATTCTTCTCTACTGCATAATATTCTATGATGATTCAACTGTTATCCATTTTCCTGAGTGATGGACTTTGGAATGCTTCCAGTTTGAGGTTATTTTGGTTATGACGCGCAGTGCTGGCATGATGAGCTCATCATTTTTTGAATAAACGAAGCCCAAGATGTTAATTTGAGTCTGTGCATTCGGGAATGTCACCGCAGCTAGTTTCAGAGAGTCATGGGCACATCAGACAGGCCCTGACAATGCCAAATTGCAGTCTAGGAGAGCCCCGCCCTGTTTGTGTTGTGAGGGCCAACGATATCTGGCTGTGACCTTGGC
This sequence comes from Ctenomys sociabilis, assembly GCA_004027165.1. Lineage (NCBI taxonomy): Eukaryota > Metazoa > Chordata > Mammalia > Rodentia > Ctenomyidae > Ctenomys > Ctenomys sociabilis. The sequence continues at coordinate 23,072 of PVKA01013749.1, read as the reverse complement.
AGGGGGTATGGTCACACTGAAGCTGCATGACTGGGCTCAGAGTTCAATCCCAGCTCTGGGAGTCACTGGTTGTGTGGCGTACTGCGGGTTACAGTTGGCTCTGTGCGCTGCTTTTCACTGTGGTTTGAATGTGCCGTGCAAACGCCTATGCTGGAAACCAAGTAGCCAATGTCAGTGTTGAGGGGCCGGGCCTCGAGGGGACCTGGTTAGTGCCCCCTGTGGTGGGGGAGTCACCCTCCCATCCTCCCTTCCTCTGCTCCTGTCCATGGCTTGGGTCTGACCCATGGCCTTCACACTGAGCTGCCTCCCCAACCCCTATTTATTTCTTATATTGAGACCTGCTCTTGCTAAATCACTCAGTTTCCCAGAATGGGCTTGAATTTGTGATTGTCTTGCCTCAGCCTCCCAGAGTGCTGGGCCGACAGGTTGGCACCACTACCCTGTATCTGTCCACTCTTTCTCCCCTTTGTGCTTTCTGCCATGGGCCGTGTGGCCCGAAGACCCCTCCAGATGCCAGCAGCTTGATACTGGACTCCAGCATTGTGCAGAAGGAATTGCTTTTCTTCATCACTTACCTGGGTTGTGGTATTTGGCTGCAGCAGCGCAGAGGGGACAGAGACGGTTTCTGTCTGCTGGGTGTGGTGATAGCATCCCTCCCTGCAGGGCTGACAGGATGAATCACACTGCACACAGGGCATGCCTGGCCCTGCTTGGAGGCGGGAGAGCAGGCGGGGGTTGTGGGTGGTCTCTTTGGGGGTTTCTGATCTGAAAGGGACTAGGCTGGGGCACACAGTGGGTACTGTGTCAGTTTTCATATTCTGCCTTCATTTCTAGAGCTCCCCACTGCCTTGGTCTCTATTATGCTTTGGCATCTGTTGCTCACCAGTCTTCCTTCATGGTCAACTCGACATAAGCCAAGAGCCAGGGGTGGAGGTATACACCTGTAATCGGTCCCAGCATGTGGAGGCTGAGGCAGAGGGATTGCAAGTTTAAGCCCAGTCTGAGCAATTTGGACTTTGTTTCAAAATAAAAACAAAGTAAAGCTGGGAATATATGTAGCTCCACGTGAAGGCTTTGGGTTCAACATCCAGTACTGGAAAAAAAAAACATAAACCAAGACAAAAGCATCAATAGAGTCCTGTTCCTGATGTTAGATTCCAGGATTCCTGGGCTCAAGCAGAATTCTCTCTTCTCGGCAATCATATTTCATTTTCCTAATTGACTTCCTCCCCCATTTCCTATGACCCATTACCAGACTGTCCTGTCTCCCCACTCCTTCCTCTTAACTTCTCGTGCCCCAGCCCTGCCTTCTTCTTCAGAGCACTGTCTTTGAAGTCTTCAGATACTAAAGGCAGCGAGGTAGAGGGTCCTGTTAGGAGTTGAAGTGTTTGGTCTTGACAAACTGGAATAGTCAGAAATGTTAATGGACCTGAACTCTCTGTGTAAGAGTAGCTAACAGTGCAAAATTGGACAGTTTTGCCTGTTAATAGTCACATTACAGCCATTATGGATGTTTGTGACTTATGAGGAGGTGGGAAAACCTCTGCGGTTAGCATTCTTGGGTGGATGGATGGATGGATGGATGGATGGATGGATGGATGGGTAGATGGATGATGTATGTATGTACATGTGTGTATGTATGTACGGGTTAGTGGGTGGATGTATGTATGTATGTATTGATGGATGGATGGGTGCATGGGTAGATGAATGGATGGATGGATGAATGAATAATGGATGGATGGGTTGGTAGATGTATGGACCGATGAATGGGTTGGTGGATGATTACATGGATGGGTGGATGGATGGATGGGTGAATGGATGGGTAGATGGATGGATAGATGGGTTGGTGGTAGATGGATGGATTGGTAGATGGTTGATATATGTATGTATGTGTGTGTATGTATATATAGGTTGGTGGGTGGATGGATGGATGATGTATGTATGTATGTATGTGTTGATAGATGGACGGGTGGAAGGGTGGATGGATGGATAGGTTGGTGTATGGATGGATAATGGATAAATGGGTTGATGGATAAATGGTTCTTTGGACAGATGACTGGATGCATGGGTAGAGGGGATGAAGGAAGTAAAGATGGACAGATTAAGGAGAAAAGGATGGATGGATATCAGGTGGATGGGTGACTCGATGAGTTATACATAGGTAGTTAGATAAGTTAGTTTATGACTAGATGGGGAATGGACGGATGGATGGATAGATGGATGGATGGATGGATGGATGGATGGATGGGTTATGAGTGACTGAGTGGATGAGTAGACAGGAAGATGATGAGATTAGGTGAAAGGGTGAAAAGATGGATTGGTGGGAGGTGATGGGTGCTGGCTATGCTGGTGTATGGGCAGAGTGAGCATCCTGCTGGGTCTCGCTGACATTTGGGGTTCATATTGACTTGGGAGTGAGCAAACCTCTCTGCTCATCACCCTAGTTCTGCCTTTTCTGGTGCCAGCTGAATCTGCCATGCTTTTATAAAACCCAATATCACTGTACATCTCTGTCACACCTTTGTGATCAGAAAACTCCTTGCAGGGCTTTCCCTTCCTTGAAGTCTGGCAGTTGCCGTTCCTTCTCCTACAGGAGAATTTATTTGGTAACAGCAGGGAAAATAAGTGGTGCTGCTGACAAAGATTATTAAAATTCTAGAAACACCTAGTTTTGTTGTTTCAGTAGTGGGACGGAGAGTGAAATTCCTTGGATTCTGCTGTATGGATGGCTGGAATAGTATAACATATAGTGTTCAGTAGTCGTATAATTTATAGAATATATGCCGGAGGCTCTCCTCCAAGGAGATTGAGCAAGTGGCCCTGCAAGTGACCCATTAACCAGAGATTGCAGATTATGGTTAGAGCAGGGCCTTTGGAGGCTCTGCATGTCTGAGACCTGTGCTGTCACTGGTCTCATCCTTTCTGCTCTGTTCTAGCTCTGTGTTGGTTCTGTCCCACACCAGGGTCATTCACCTCTCATGGTTTTTGCACTAGTTGTTTCCTCTACTGCCATCATAGCTCCGATCCCCTCTTCCTCTAAGACCCAGAGACACCTCCTGCAAGAGGCTCACTCTTATTTATTGAATGTTGAGTAAAATGAAGAATAGAAAAATATTTGTATATACCAGGCACGGTGACACACACCTGTAATCCATGGATGTACTCCGGGAGGCTGAGGTAGGAGGACTGTAAACTCACACTCAGCCTGGGCAGTGTAGTGAGACTGTCTCAAAATTAGAAAGGGCTGAAGATGTCGCTTAGTGTGCAGGCCCTTGTTTTAATTCCCAGGACCCCCACATATATGTGTGTATGTAATTTTCCCAGCCTTTCTTTCTGAGAAAGAATCTCAGAAGGTGTTATAACATATTTTGTTCCATATCATTTTATGGATGCAGACTTTTATGAACACAGTTCTGTGCCTCCAGATATCCTTGGAAATCACCAGGCTCCATTTTAGTTGTACAGGTAGATAACCATATATCATGAGCGTTGAAGAGCTTCATATTTATTATCTCAGCTGATGGAAGCTTACGTATCACCGTTCAAACAAAATGAAGACATTGTGACTTGACAGATGGACCTAACAACTTGAGAAAGGGTCATGTTATTTAAATGCGCTCAGTGATACTGCATGGGTTGGAAGCGATTCCAGAAAAGGCTGCTGTTCATATCTGATGACATCCTACTCTATGGCTGCTGTGTACTTCACGTTGTGTATTTGTTTTGCCGGTATAAATAACAGCACTGTGAACATCTTTGTGGTGAGTGTTGCTGTCCGTGGTCCTGATTCCCAGCACGCTCTTCTGTCTCTGTACCGTGCTCCTGGCTGTAATAGAAGCTGTGTCGTTACTAATGTCTTTGAATCTGCGAGATGACTACGAAGCCAGGTGACTGGTGTATTTAAGATGTTGTTGAGAAAGAACAGGGAGAGAACAGCTAATTGACTTGAAAATTTTCCTGGGCTTCATGTAAACTGGGGGCGATTTTGCCCCCACCCCAGGGAATTTCTGGTGATGTCTAGAGACATATTTGGTTGTCACGAATGCGGGGGATGGGGTGGGGTGCTGCTGGCATCTGGTGGGTGGGGATCCAGGAATGCTGCAAAGGACCCTAAAAAGCACACATGACAGCCTTCGCAGGAAAGAGTTACCGGGCCCAGCTGTCAATGATGCTGGCGTTGACAAATCCTGATGTCATAGATGCCCTTGTTTCCTTGAGGGGAGTGGGTGGATTGAGGATGTTCGGGTGACTGAAATTGAATTTACAGTTTCTCTTCCTCACTGGGTGTCTAAGCCAGTTTTCTGTGAACTTTAGATCCTACATGATCAGCAGCAAGCCCGCCGCCGGCTCTGGTTGATATAAATATAGACGTGTGGCTGGCTGAAGGCCTCCACCGCGCCAGGAGCTGTTGGGATGGACGCCCATGCGGCCTCCCCTCCCCTTCTCTCCCCCACCTCCTCTTCCTCCTCCGCTGCGGGGCGTGTGAGTCGTGCCTCACTTCCTGTGGGCTCTTGGCTTGGTGAACACTGCGGGTGTAGACGGTGCTGAACCCCCTGGATTCCCACAGCCGGGGCTGGGCCTGCTCATGAACAGGAGATGCCTGGCTCACTGCTGGCCGCTCCTCTCTCCCTTCAGCCCCCTGTGTGCCTCTGAGCAGGAGATGTGCGTAGGGTGGCCACCAGGGTCCCTCGCCCTGGGCCCTGCACCACGGTGACTGTTCCATCTTGTGCTAAAAGGAGTGCCAGAGCCACGCTGCATTTTTCCTCTGGCACAGGAATACTTCTTATTTTCCATAACAAAAAAATGAGGTCATGTTGTGCAGATGTTTTTTGTTTTCCTTTGCTTGCAGTACTGGGGCAGGAGCCCAGGGCCTTATACATGCCAGGCAAGGGCTTGCCACCAAGCCGCACTGCCAGCTCTTTTTTTTTTTTTTTTTAAGTTTGAGACAAACCCTTGCTAAGTTGTTCTGCTGGACTTAATTGGTGAGTCTGGTCCTTCAGCCTCCGAAGTAGCCAGGATGGCAGGCATGTGTGCCATGAGTGTCCGGGTATCAACGTCCCTGCCCATATTCCCATACAGTGAGTAAATATTTCCTTGTGACAGATTCCTAGAAGCAGCGTGGAGTGTCACTGTGCGTTCTTTTATGGAAGACGTGGCATCAGTTCCACATTCCAAGGGGTTGTCTTCTGGGGTCAGAGCCCAGACACAGAGGTTCTGTAGCTCAGTTGTGGGCTCAAGTCCATCCAGCAAGATGCTAAAGCAGTCTGTGGACTGGGTAAGCTGGACTCAACTACCAGCCTGACTTCCTATTCACATCCTCTTACGAAAAATCACTCACATCCCAGCCTCAGTTTTTTCATCTGTGAAATGGGCACAGCACGAGTGCCCACCTCATGGGGTTGTTGGAAGCATCTGCACAGAGTGATACCAAATAAGTGTTTGCCTGTCATCCAGGCACTCCAGGAGGCTGAGGTGGGGAGTTCCCAAGTTTAAGCCCAGCCTGGGAAGCTTGGTGTCTTAGTGAGACCCCGCTTCAAAATAGAAAGTAAAAAGGCCTGAGAATGTTGCTCAGCATGAAGGCATGATGTTGCATCCCCACTGCCAAAACAGAAAGGTTCCCCACCTGGGTGCGGCCGCATGGGGGAGGCAGACCAAGGGGGTGACGGGGCACAGAGGGTGGTTTAAGTGGCTCCCTTGGGACAGTTGCGAAACTCAAGGGTGCTGGTGATCTTGGCTGCTTGGGACTCGCCTGGAGGAGATCAGGGCCGGCAGGGGTAGTGCCCAGTCATGGAGGGGGTGGCTCAGGGAGCTGCAGGCTTGGCGTGGGCTGGTGCCGGGGCAGGACAGGTGGGGGATGGCCCTGGCTGCAGAGATTCAAGGGGTGCTGGGCGCAGTGTCCTGCGCAGGTGGGAGACGCTGTGATGGAGGACCCAGGAGGGCCCGCCCCACACCCACACCCCCATCCTGTGCCTCAGGCACAGGCCGAGCTGTGGCTTGCTTCTGAGCATCTGGGGCCAGGGTGACAAAGGAAGCCACGCATGCCACAGCAGGCTGTTTGTATCACTGAAAGCTCTATAAAGTTTTGCCATCATGGCTCCAGGTTATTTATGATCTCTCTCTTTTTCTTTATGTTTCACCTTTTTTCTCGAAAGTGATCTGCATTCGCACTGCCCAGCATAGCAGCCCCCAGCCACGTGTTGAGGCCTGGATGCAGAAATTCATGCAAACCTTTTTTGTTTGCTTTTCTTCTTGGGAGTCTCACTCTGTAGTCCGGACTGGCCTTGAGCTCACAGAGGTCCTCCCGCCTCGGCCTCCTGAGTGCCGGGAAGTCCACGCCTTGAGTTGCTGCCGCATCTCCGGTGCTTGGATGATGCAGAGCTGGACTTCCTGCCCTCCTGGGGAGCAGCAGCTCTGGGAAGTTTGCTGCAAAGGCAGAAACTTGCTCTTATGCATGAAGTCAACAAGCTAGGAGCTAATAAATTGTTAAGAGGAAACACAACTCTTTTTCAAATGTTGCTTGGCCTGGGCTTTTCTTTTTTTAAAATTAAGGTGAAATGTACATAATATCAAATGAACTGTTCACTTTTTTCTTTTTATCAGATGGTGCCTGGGCTGGATCTCAGGCTCTCATGCATGCGAGGCCAGTGCTCTGCTCTCGAGCTAGACCCAGACTATTATTATTATTAATATTATTATTTTGTCTTTTTGAGACAAGGTCTTGCTATGCAGTTCAGGCTGGTCTTGGGCTCACTTTGTAGCCCAGGCTGGTCTCAAACTCTCAGCGATCCTCTGGGATCACAGGTGTGCATCACCGCACCCAGCTCAGCCTGATTGTTTTAATGGTACAGTTTGAGTGCCGATCAATGCCTGTAAACCCTGTGATCTGGAAGGCTGAGGCAGGAGGACACTTAGAAACTTAAAGAGTCCTTGTCTCAAAATAGAAAGTAAAAACCAGCTGGGATTGGAGCTCAATGAGAAGCCCCTGGGTTTGGGGGTCCTCAGGGTGTTCATGGTGCTGCTCAGCTCTCCCTCTAGTTCTGATAATGGCCTTTCCATCATCCTGAAAGGAGGAGACCCCAGCTCATGAGCAGTCACCCCATCCTCCCTTCTGTAGGGACCACTCGCCTCCATCCTTTCTATTGGGGCTTTTCAAGCCGGCCCCTGGCGTCCAGGGCCCTGGGGAAAGCCCCACTGCCTGCCTTTCTGGGTCTTCTGTGCCTGCCGGTGTCCCGCTCCAGCTCCACGGTGGCCTCAGTCCATCCCACTGTGGCTCCATGTTCTGCACCCCAGGACTGCCGCACATGAGAGGTTTCGTCTCAGCTGGGCTCTCGTTAAATATTTAATAAATAAGACCTACAACCCGCGATGCTGGGATTGTTTGATAGTGAAGGTAATGAGGGGCGGAAGCGGCCACAGCCGCTGGTCCCCAAAGAGCTGGTGCGGAGCCCTGGGGGGGAGCCCAGCGGGGTGCTTGGTGGCTTGGTGACCGCGGCGGCCACGCCATCTGGTGTCCCTCTTTTCCCTTTCTCTCCCCTTTCCTCCTTTTCCTCTTCTACTTCTCCCTCCTCCTCTTTCTCTTTTGGTTTTGGGCGCAGACCAGGGCCTTCCCTCTATCCCCAGCCTCGTTTCTGTTGTCACACAGTCTCCCAGGCTGGGCTGGAACGTGCAACCCTTCTGCCTCAACCTGCAGCGAGCTGTGTGCAGCGCGCATCTCCTGAGTCCCTCTGCTTTGAGCACTTTTTTTTTTCTCCCACACTGAGTAGCCACTTGATAACTATGTATTAAAGAAGGAATTGTGGGGGGGATGCAGGAAGAGAGGGGCAGAGAGAAGAAAAGTGGAAGAAGACAAAGGGACAGATGGAAAGAGAGATGGAAGGGGAAGGTGGAAGCAGGAAGCAGGGCAGGAAAGGCTGTGATGGGGAGGAGAAGGAAAGGGGTGCAGGGAGGGAGAACTACAGGTGGAGGAGGGAAAGGAGCAGCGAGGAGCAAGGCAAGGGTGGGGCCCCAGCTCCCGCCATGCCATCCGGGCTGCCAAGCCGGGCCCTTTTCATTTCCTGTGTCTATGTTATCTTCTCATTTTCTCAGTGTTTGTTCCTGTCCTTTCTCCCTTCCTAAACCACCCTGCAGAGAGAGAGAGAGAGAGAGAGAGAGAGAGAGAGAGAGTGTGTGTGTGTGTGTGTGTGACAGACAGACATCGACAGAAAGGCGGACAGAGAACCAGGCAGACAAAGAAACCCAGATAGAGATTGGGAGAGGAGGGGAAGCCCCAGGGGCCCTAGGGACTGGCTAAGCCACAGGCGCCATTTCATCCAGGCCCTGGAGCTGCGCGGCCGCTGTCTCCTCTGGTTGTCCTCGAGACCGTCCCCTGTCCCCCACAGGGGCTGTGGTGGGCTTTCTAGGTGCCTCCCTGGGTCTCCTTCGCAGATGCCCTCTACGGAGCACTTCCTGTTCCATAGCATGCTTCAGGCTTGCTTGGCTTGGAACTCGAGCTCAATAAACAATGTTACATGACCTGTGCACTTTATCAGTGTGCCCCGGGCTGCTCTCTCCGGGAGTCGGCACACGCCTGGCACACACCAACCCTTTCATCATGCAGTTGCTCATAGCAGAGGGGTGGGTCCGGCCCCTTGTGGTGGGCATCATGAACCAATGGCTATGGATTTGTTAACTCTGCTTACAGTCGCCGCATACTGAATCCTTCTGGAATGTTCCAAAGTGCTGGTGTGACTCTCCATCCTGTGGCAGCCCCTGTTCTCCTGAGCCCGAGTAGGGTCTGGTTTCCTAACAGTGGCCTTCCGGGTGGGGTGTGGGGACGTGTCCTCGTGGTTTTAGTTTACATCCCTTGGTCGTGGAGGAGGACGAGCACTTCATGTATTTATATCGGGCGTTCGTGGTTTCTCTCCTGTAAAGTGCCACCTTGCGCCCTGTGCAGTGCCTTATGGGGCTGCGTGTTTATTTCCCTGTACTGATCCATAGGTGATCTGTATCTATTCTGGAAGTGAGTCCCCCCTCGCTCCCACTTGTCACACATGAGCAGTGGCTCCTCCCGGTGGGCCTTTGGATGTCTTTCAATCACCAGCCGCTCTTGGTCTCAGTGTAGTGGAGTTCAGACATCCTTTCTTTTTGAGTCTGTGGTTATCCTAAGAAAATGTTTCTTTGAGAGCCGGGCGTGGTGGCGCATGCCTGTAATCCCAGCACTAGGGAGGCTGAGGCAGGAGGATTGTTGTGAGTTCGAGACCAGCCTGAGCTACAAAGTGAGCTTAAGGCCAGCCTGAACTGCACAGTGAGACCCTGTCTCCAAAAAAAAAAAAAAAAAAGACAAAAAAAAAAAAAAAGAAAATGTTTCTTTGTGTGTGTGTGGGGAGGGTGGCATGGGGTGTTGCACCCACGGTCTTTCCATTGAGCGACATCTCCAAATGGTCTGCTTATTTTTTATTTCGAGATGGAGTCTCACTAAGTTGCCCAGGGTGGACTGGAACTTACGATCCTCCTGCTTGGCCTCCTAAAGTGCTGGAATTGCAGGCACGTTCCACCACGCCCAGTGTAGGGGTTGATTGTTTTATGTGTAATGTTAAAGAAGGTCCTAGTGTCTTTTCATTCCATCCCAACAGCATTTATTCAAAAGGCCTTTCTTATTGGCGGGATTAGCAAAAACCACTCTTCCGACCGCTTAATTTTTACTTCCTTTTGTCTTGTCTGTTTTCATACTAAGCCTCTAAAGACACGGACTTCTAATGGGCACCAACTATGTCCTGGGCATGGGTGACTTCAGGGATACAACCCAGGCCAGCATTGCTCTGGCGGACCTTGCAGTCTGGCAAAGGTGCCAGATAAACAGCGCTTGCCACTTCGTGCTTTAGCCTTGGAAAGAGGGAGATGCCTGGGAACAAAACGGCATGTATCAATTCTGGTTTTGATCCCCAGTGGCACAAAAATCAGTCAGTCAGTCAACATCCTCTAAAGAAGTGGGGATAAACCAAGTCCTCCATGAGACTGCTGTTGTCAGTATGGTTACGGTGAGATATGGATTCTAACTGCAGAGAACAGCACGCGCAAAGGCCCTGCGGTAGATGCTCAGGAATTTGATCTTTATCTGAAAGGCGCTCTCTGGCCACCAGAGCCAGCACGCAGGCACCGTATGGCTGTGCACCACCCTGCAGACTGCTCCGTGGGATGGGTTGGAACCAGGCAGGAACAAAAGCTGTGGGGCCAAGGAAACCGTGGCTGTGGTCTTACATGGAGGAGTGGTGCCGTGGGCTGGTGGCTGTGGAGCTAGAAGCCACTGATCAGGTCGAGAGCAATTCTGAGCTGGCGTGGCTCCCTGCCCTCTCGGCCCCTCTCTCCATCTCTGTTCCTTTTCTGGTTGAGTGTCCTGGGTGAGGAAAGCAGTTTGTGATCGTGCCAAGGATCATGGTTCTACCGCAGATGGTCTCTGGAATCCCAGCCAAGAGAGGCACTGGACAGTCCCTGTCCCCCAGGGTTTTTGGAACCAGTTCAGCAGCGACCATGTATTAATAACAGTACCAATGCGGACGGCCTTCTCTTCCGAGAACCCATTAGCCATCACCACGCCCTGCCCCCAAACTCTTCTATCATTCATGAGAGTAGAAGGCACACGTTGATTTTTTTTTTCTTAAAATTTGGGACAGACCCATAATTGGCACATGCACGGAGCCCAGTGTGACACCTCGACCCCTGCCCACAGTGTGCTGTGTTGGGAGCAGGGGAATTACACATCCAGGCTCTCAAGCCCTGAACGTTTCTGTGTGCTGGACTCCTTCCAAATCCTGCCTTCCAGCTGTTTTGAAATACGGCGACATTACACTGCATCTCATCAACTTGTTCAGTTTTTTACAAATGATAAACTTTTTCAGACGTGTAAAGGTGGTGCATACCTGTAATTCCAGCACTAGGGAGGCTGAGGTAAGAGGATCGCTGCAAGTTTGAAACCAGCCTGGACTGCAAAGTGAGCTCAAGGCCAGCCTGAACCACACAGCGAGACCCTGTCTCAAAAAGACAAAGATAAAGCAAGTCTTCCATGTTTAACTCTATGTTCGCATAGATTTCTATGTGAACCCTGATTTGATTGTGACACATTATGTACATGTATTGAATGACCACATTGTGCCCCGCATAGACACACAGTTAATAAAGAAGAGATGTGTGATGCATTGTTAACCATGGTCACCCTATTGTGCTAACTGGCACCTTTTGCTGGGAATAGAACCAAGGACCTTCCCGCGGAGGGCTATATACTCAGCCCCTTTTTTATGTATTTGGTACAGGGTCTCACTATGCAGCTTGGACCCCTACTTCTCCTCCTAATTTTAGTCTACCCAGCCCTGGGATTACAGGCAAGCGCCACCACATCCAGTCTCAGCTGGCTCAGTGCACCTGGGGGCAGGGCCAGCACGGCCTGTGGTGCTAGGGGTCCAACCCCAGTCTCTGCACTTGCCTAAGCAGGCGCTTAGACTGCTGTGCTATCTTGCCAGCCCTATACTCAGGCTTTTAAATTCTTTTTTTATTTTTTAAATTTCAAGACAGGATCTCTGTAAGTCTCTTACAGTGCAGCGCCTAGGCTGGGCTCAGACTCAAACTCCTCCAGGGTGCTAAGGTTATAGGCAGGCACGGCCACCACACTGGGCTCACACTGGCGATCGCGATCATTTGCAGGATGCTGGTTTGGGGATCACAGGTGCGTTTCTGGTCCTCGTTGCACAGGTCACACACCTGACCCCACATGTACACTTTGACCAAGGATTTCCTACTTGGGGTCTCTTGAGTAAGTCCCAAGGCCTCATTTTTCTTGCCCATGAAACAGGAATTCTAATAGCAATATTCTGTTTTCCCTGTGAGGTCACGTGGATTGCATCTACCCGTGTGAGTCCATTATACCTTTTGGCTGCAAAGGCGGAAAACTCAAGGGGCCCCTTGAGTTTTCTTGCCAGGCAGGGGCTTATTCTACTGAGCCTGGCAAGAAAACTCAAGGGGCTTAAGTGAGAAAAGGAGATTTTATTGACTTGTGGACAGAAAAGTCTGGGGAGCATCTAGCTACGGGCTAACCTGGCTCCAGGGATCAGATGATTTTAGGTCTTGGTTTCTTTTGCTTGGCTCCACTTTTCCAGTTGGATCTGTTCCCCAGGATTTGGCTATACTTCCTGCCCTTCTGTCCTGCCCAGATCTCCCCCACAGGCCAATTTTCTTTCCTAGTCACTTTCCCAGAATGCTCAGCAAATGTGTTCCTTCTTGTCTTTGATTGGCTGCTGGTGGGGTCAGGTGTTCATGCCAGAACCAATCACTGTAGGGAAGTAGGAAGTAAACAGAGGGTGCCCTGATTGGCTTTGGCATGACTCTGGAGTGGTAGATGGCACCTTCTTTTCAGACTGGAATGGGAAATCGTTTTAAAGATGTGTATAGTTATGTTAGCTGCTGTAACAAAGAACCCCCATATCTGGTACTTAGCACAGTCAGAATGTGCTTCTCTTTTAAAGTGCAACCAGATAATCAGCAGATGGCCTTCGATGATTCCAGGACTCAGGCCTCTTCACTATGTCTAAGAAGTGACAGGCCTTCACTCCTAGCCTGCATGCATGAAGGCTCATATCATCCAAGATGTTTTAGCGAGCAAATCTAGAAGGAGCAGCCTCACTGCTATATAGAGGGACCGAGCAGGGCAAGACACTCATCAAGGGTTGGACAGAGATCCAGAGTTTACCACACCACACAGGCCGGAAGGTAGGTGGTGGGAAGAGAGAGCTGGGAGTAGGTGCCCCATGCTGCTCGTCCGGCATCCTGCCAGGCTCCCCACTGCCCAGCCCCAGCCGGAAGCCAGATGGTGGGGGCCCGGAAGGCATCCACCTGTCACCTTCCCTGGCACACAAGGGTGGAAGGAGGAGCTGTGGAGGTGGGGTAACAGACACCAGCTGCCCAGGAGCCCACCTAACTGCAGGGGAGACCGGGAAACCCAGTCCCAGGGTACGAGTTTGCTTGACAACTAGGTTGTCCTTCCGTGAGGAGAAGCCAAGTTCGTGGGCGGCTGGAGATAAATATCAGAAGTCTACTAGCTGGCTGATGCTATTGGTATTATTGATGGTGGTTCTTGCTGTTTTCTATATGTTAATGCCTGAAAATTCTTTCACTTTGAGTGAAAATATTTGTTTCTTTTTTTCAGTGCTAGGGACAGAACCTTGGGCCTCACACATTCTGGGCAATTGCTCTGGCATGGGGGTTCAGGGCTAAGCTTACATGTGGAGCCCTGTGCTTTGGGAACATGATGGAATCAATGGGAAACCAGTGACAGCTGTTGCAAGCATCAGTCTTTCCGCTGGAGGTGGAGCACAGAGGCCACCCCTCAGCCTAAGCCCCAGAGCTCCCCCCTCCGGGGTGCTCCCTGGGGAGCTTGTCCTAGCAGTGGGAGGCGGTACACATGAGATCTTTGATCCCAATGTGGCAGAAGCCCACTTCACCTTACGTAACCCCAGAAGTCAGACAAGGGCTGACTTCTCCCAGGCTCCCATCCCTAGATCTAAGAAGCCAGTGAGCAAGGGACAGACGGGCCCATTCTCCACTCCCAGTCTGGGCCTATGTGCATTCCCTGGGTTCTTGTTTTCATCTTTCTTCCCTGGCTTGGCTGGATCCCCATGTCTAGCAGTGATGGCCCCTTCCCGTGACTCAGTTTCCTTTTCTGTAAAATGGTGACAGTCACTACAACAAGAGTCCTAGGTCAGGACTGGGGCACAGGGTAGATAGAGCCCTGGCTGGGTGTGCTTGAGGTCCCGGGTTTGATCCTCAGCAGAGTGAGGTGGGCAGCAAGGAGCTCTAGCCAGATGCCTCCTCCTGTCCACCAGGCTCCTCCTGGTGGCCTGAGGGGTGGGGACTTCCACCATCTTCCCTGTGACAAAAGGAAAACCAGGATAAAGGCTGGGGTGGGCACTGGAGTCTTAAACACCCTGAGAAGGGATCTGAACTAAGGCTATTGTTGACTCCATGGCCCTGTTATTTAATTTGCTGTAAGGTTTCAGTAGTTTTTGGTTAATCATAGTCCAGAAATATTAAATGGGTAACTCTGGAAATAAACAACTCAAGTTTTTATTCACATATCATTCTATATTTTTTTTTCCTTCTGTGGGAATTGAACAACAGGGCCTTTGCACTGAGCTACATCCCCGGTCTATCTGTCTGTCTGTCTATCCAGCTACCTACTTATCATCTACCCTCCATCTGCCTATCTTCTATCCATCTCCTTATTGTCATAGTGCCAAGTTGCCTAGCTGGGCTCAAACTTGCAATCCTCCTTCCTCAGCCTCCTTCGTGGTGGGCTGCAGGTGTGTCCATGGTGCCCAGCTTGCCCCCTCATTCTGACTAGCTTGATAAACTTCCTCACCACCCTCACTCCCTCTTGCCAGATAGGAAAAGTCCCTTTGCCCAGTGTCCCTGCGGTGCGTGTACTCTGTACCCAGCAGTCCCCCTAGCAGTGGTCTCAGTTACTAGACCAACTATCTAACCTGCCCTCTCTGTGGCCGTTGAAGTTCAAGTGACTCTCAGTTTTACTTGATAATGGCTCTGAGGCTGCAGAGTACAGGCGTGGACAGTTGCGGGACAGCATATCGTTCTGTGTCAGTAGTAATAACTATGGTTACTCTCTGCCTGTGCCTACTATAAACTTTATCATCACTTTTATCTATATAGGAAAATGCAGGGAATACGCCAGGTTCAATACTATCTGGGGTTGCAGGCATCTGCCGAGGGGCCTTAAAATGAATCCTCTCTGGATTAGGAGGGTGGCAGGAGGCAGTTGTGTGTTGTTACTGCAGGGGGCTTCGCACACTTTCCAGAGAAGGCTGTGTGGTAAGGTGGGAGGCTTTGTGGGGCCTGCATCCTTGTTGGGACCATGCCACTCTGCCACTGTCCCAAGGTAGCCACAGACACCCTATGATGAGGGGCCCAGCGTGGCTGTGCCAATACAACTTTATTTGTGGGAACAGCAATGGGTTGGTCCGCGTGTCTCTATGCACATTCGTCTCTTCCCTCCCTTCTGCACAGGCCAGGCTTTCTCCCCACCTGTCTGTCTCTTCTCAAGTTCTCCTGATGCCAGGCATTTTTGTCTGTTAAAAGGCGGCAAAGAGAGTGCAGGGCTCTGAGCTCTGGCCTATCTTCCTCCTCTTTCCTTTTGTTCTGAGCCCCAGAGGGCACCACTCCTTGCTCATCACTGGTGTTCTCTCCTTGGAAGGCCAGAATGTCTCCCAGCAGCCCCCGCCTCTCTCAGCGCCTGCCTGTGGCTTTTCCTTCCTTATATACCTGTAGGCCCAGCTGGCCTCAGGGCCTTTGCGCTGACTGCTCCAGCCTCCGCCTTGTACTCCTTCCTTCAGGAATCTGTGGCTGCTCCCTCAGCTTCAGCTGTTTTCTGGAAGGTCACCCTTTGAACTAAGAATGTCAGGCAGTGGGGAGGAGGTCCCCAGGTTGTGGGGGAGGCAGGTGCCAAGGCCCTGGGGCAGGGTGCGCCAAGCTCTCTGGGTGGACCGGTGGACAGGGCCCAGAGTATCCGTGTGCAGAAAGCACCTCCCTGCTGCTCAAAGCAGCTGTGGGAAGGAAGAGTTGCCACCACAGTCTTGAGCGGCCTCCTGAGTCCTTGCCTGCATTTTCACCTGTTGCTGAGAGTGGGGCAGAGCCAGGGTTGGCTCTGGTTCCATCCAGCTGGGTACCCGAGGGGAGACGTGGGGGCAGGGTCAGGCCAGCACCCTCTGCCTTGGACACCACTGAACACCACCACATTTCCTGGAACCAGACAGGAAGATATCCAGGCTCAGGGTGCAGTGATAGGAGCTCTGGCCACACAGGCTCAGCCCCAAGGAGTTTTGTTGGGTCCACCTCCAGGCCAGGATGGCAGCTTTCAGAGGAAGAACAGGACGTATTTTCTCATGGTTCCGCCCCTCCTTCCTGCTTTGCTGTGAGGGAGACCCGGAACCCAGGCCTCAAGTAGGCCAGGCAGGGGCTTCGCTGCTGAGCAACATCCCCAGCTTTTTGAAAATATTTCTAAAAAATTTAAGACTGGGTCCAGGCTGCCCAGGCTGAGCAGGGACTTGTGATCCCCCTGCCTCAGTCTCCCAGCAGGCCGGAATGACAGGCCTGTGCCAGCACACTAAGCTCTATTCCTGATGTTTAACCTTGGGAAGAAAAGAACTTGGGGAAGGGGGCTCTCTGCCTTTTCCTTTGAGGAAAATGGTCTCTAAAGTTTGGGGCCCTGCCTTGTTTGCTGAATGCCTCTGGCTGCCTGTGCAGGCCTCTCCCTACCCCCAGGGCCTGCAGAAGGGTAAAGAATCCTGTTTTTTTTTTTTTTTTTGTCTTTTTTGAGACAGGGTCTCATTATGCAGTTCAGGCTGGCCTTAAGCTCACTTTGTAGCTCAGGCTGGTCTCGAACTCACAACAATCCTAAGAATCCTGTTTTAAATGGGTTTGTTTTAACCCTTGTGGTCTCCATCTCCTTTTCCTGCCCCATTTCTCTTTTGCATTTCTTCTACTTTGGGGGTCCTGGCCATAGTGCGCCCCCCGCCCCACGGTCCTGGAATTTTGGCTCCAGTCCCGGCATCCCCAGCACTTGCTGTCTCTTGCTGTCCCTGTTTCTCTGGGAGCTCCCTGGGGGATTGGCTGCAGTCATTTCCCCACCCCCCACACCCACTCCCACCTAAGCAGGGCCCCGGGGCAGTTGCAGATGTCTTGTCCCCAGGTGTAAGTCCTCCCTGGCACAGCCAGGCTCCGTGCACCCTGGCGGGGGACTCGGCCTGGCTCCTGGGTGCTGTGGCCACGCTGCGTGCTGGTGCGGTGAGCGAGTTCCTGGGATGGCTGCCAGCAGCCTCTAGGACGAAATCAATAGTTTGTGAAAGTAAAAGCAGCTTTGGGAGGTGCAGAGCGTGCAGGTTTATTCTGTAATGAAGCCAGGCTTCAAGGAGAATTTCATGGGTGGCAGGGTTAGCAAAGGGAGAGCTCCCCCTGGACTGGGGCTGCACAGTCCCCACAGACAGTCTGTGGCGAGAGATCCTGTGAGGGGCCTGGAGCCTTCCAGGAAATCGGGCTTCAGTTGTCGGTGCAAAGGCTGTGGCATTAGAAGCAAAGGCAAAACCAGGCTTGGTGATACACACTGCTGTGGTTGCAGTCACTCACAAGGCCAAGGCAGGAGGATTCCTTGAGTCTAGGAGTTCAAGGCCAACTTAGGCAACTTAACAATACCCTGGAAATGGGAGGGCATTTAGATAGAACTGCCCCTGAGCTGTAAAGAAAAATAAAGTATGATGAATATACATTCATATTGTCACTCAAAAGGCATGGAGTGAGGTCCTGCCATTTCCCCAACACTGGGTTAAGGGCAGGTGTTGGGTGTCTGTCCTTGGGGAGCAGGTGGTGCGAGGAAAGCTGTCCTTCAGAGCATATGCAGGCAAGGTCACCCGCCATGCCACTAGGATGAAGACCAATGAGGTCTGGGGGGGTCCTGGACTGCCATGCCCTGGGAGGTCTTGGGGTTGGAACTGCAAAGTCAGGGTGTCGCTGCGGGCCAGCACCAGCTATCGGAGTCTGTGGTGTCAGGAGCCCCGCTCCAGGCACCGCCTGGTCTTCAGCCCTCTCCGTATCTGCATGTCCTCTTCTGTCTCTTATGTGGACCTTGCCATGGATTTAGGGCCATTGGATAGTCTTGGGTGATCTCAGCCTGAGGTCCCTCTCTTGGTAAGCTCACGAAGACCCCTACACCAGCGAGGCCACAGTGGCCACCTCCAGGGGTGAAGGCATAGACAAACTTTTGTGGGAAGGGATTGGGGAGAATTAGGGGCAGAGATGCTGCACCTGTAGACTATGGTGTGAAGGCCGAGAGCCGAAGAGCAAAGCATAAGCAGAAAGAGAAGCGAGGAGATTCCCAGGCACGGAGAACGGTGCGTGCGAAGGTCCTGAGGTGGGAACGAACTTGAGTCCAGAGAGGAGCACTCTGCACAGAGATCCACGAGCAGTGTGGAACACAGGTTGGTGGGATGGGTCACCCTAGACCTTCCAGGCCAGAGTCGGGGTGAAACCTGTTCTGCGTGCAGCAGGGGTGCCCCAAAAGTGTTGTGCAGGGTGAGCCAGAGTGGCCCAGAGTCCTTGACAAAGAGTCACTGGGGTGAAACTCACGCTACATGGAGCTGAACACTGAATATGTGCCGCTCGGCGACATCTCAGTGTGTTCCCGGTGCTTGCTGCGTGACACCACCAGCGTCTGGCTCCGAAGCACTCCCACAGCCCCCAGGTAAAACAAGGCATCAGTCGTGCGGTTGCTCCCATTCTCTGCCCACACTGCTAGTAGCTGGTGGGTTGTTTTCTGCCTCCGTGGATTCGCCCACCTGGTTACTGCACATCAGAGGAATCGTGCAGCTTATAGCCCTCGAGTCTGGCTGCTTCTGCTGGGTACGGGGCCTTCGCTTGGAGGTCAGCGAGGCCAGCAGCTGGATGCTCTGGGGTCTGCTGGGGTTGTAGAGTGGGGCTTGGCGTTCAGTGGTGCAGGAAGCAGTGACTTTGGTGGTTGACTTGGGGGCATCTGCTGTATATCATTACACGATGAGGGACACAGAGTCAGGAGGTCTCCCCTTGAACAGGCACCAGGAAGCTGTTGGAAGGATGTCTAGAAAAGGACAGTGTGGGAAAGGGGAGGGAACTGCAGCACCCAGACCTTGGACAGTCAGTGGGCTGAAAAGCATCCTCTGAAAATTTAGGCTACCCTAGAAACTCTGAATGTGACCATATTTAGAAATAGCGGTCTCTGCAGAAAGTGACTGAGTCCGGGGCTAGGAGGCTGTCATCCTGGATTTGAATAGACCCAGATCTTAGGACATGTGTGTTTGTATAAGAAGGCTCAGGAGAGCACAAGAGCCTCAAGCCAAGAGTTTCAGGGGCAAGTAGGGATTGGAGCAGGTGGAGAGGCCCCCCAGAGCCTCTGGGGAAATCAGCTGGATGGGCCCCTGGCCTTCATAACAGTGAGAAGATGCATCAATCAGTGTTCTGTTGCTGGAGCAAAGCACCTGAGGCAATTGACTTATGAAGAGGAAAGCTTTGTTCTGGCTCTTGATGCTGGAGGAGGTTGTAGTCCAAAGTTCAGTGCCCCATGGCTTCAGGCTCTGGTGAGATGGCTATCAGGGTGGGGCAGATGGTGGAGGAAGCTGCTTAGAGAAAGGACCCATGCGTGCTTTGAGGGTTCAGCCACATCCTAAACAGCTCCTACGAGGCCCTGCCTCCTGAAGGCCCAACCGCTTCCCATGGTGCCACTGGCCCAGCCTTGGTGGCTGCCGTGCTGTGGCCCAAGACAAACTCCTGTGAAGTCCAAGGGGCTGCTGAGAAGGCACAGGGACCCCATGGTCCCCAAGACCATGCTCTGCAGTAGGGAGGAGGGAAGACCCCACGGGGGCCTCATCCTGTCCCGTTTTCTGCCTGAGTGGTACAAGCACAGAAAATTGGCCCTGAAAACTGGGTGTGGTGGCCTGCACCTGGCATCCCAGTCACTCATGAGGCTGAGGCAGGAGAATCTCATGGTTGATCCATCTGGAGCAGCTCAGTAAGACCCTGATTGATCAGTCAGTCAGTCAGTCAGTCAGTCAGTCAGTCAGTCAGTCAGTCAGTCAGTCCATCCTGGGCAACTCAGGGAGACCTGATTCATGAATGCATGCATGAATTAATGAATGAGTGAGTGAGTGAGTGAGTGAATGAATTGCTCCTGATTTTTGGCAACCTAGAAAATCCTCACTGAAAGAATTTCAGCCAGGCATGGTGGTGCATATCTGTAATCCCAGCAGTCATGAGACAGGAGGATCACTAAGTTTAAGGCCAGGCTGGGCTACATAGTGAGCTCTTGTATAAAAGAGAGAGAGAGAGAGGAGAGAGAGAGAGAGAGAGAGAGAGAGAGAGAGAGAGAGAGAGAGAGAGAGAGAGAGAGAGAGAAGGGAAAGAAATAGAAAAAGATAAAGAAAAGAAAGAGTTTCAATTATTGAGTGAGACCCTGATTAAAGAGAAGGAAAGAAGGAAGGAAGGAGGGAGGGAGAGAGGGAGGAAGAAAGGAAGGAAGGAAAGAAGGAAGGAAGGAAAGGAGAGATGGAGGGACAGAGCGGGAGGGAAAGGAAGAGAAAAAGGAAAGGAAAAGTGGGGGAAGAGAGAGAAGTCCTAGCGTCGGGCAGCCTGGATCCATGTTGGAAGTTTCCCTTGAGCCTGGAGAAGGCAGAAGGTGGAGGTGAGGACTTGTCCCCTCCTTTTGAGTGGAGACATGGCTTGGTGACTGGAGGGGAATTTGGGGTCGAGGACGGGATTTCTGACAGTGGGAGAATATTTCTGTATGTCTCCCATGCACATGCCAGTCAGTTCTGGCGCCTTCTCCCACCATCCACATTGGAATCCACCGTTTTATGGTGGAGCTCAGATGGCTGGCCTGTGCGAGAACGTTCCACAGAGGCAGCAGGCTGAGCGCTGGTGGAACGGAATCCTCGGGGATGTAGAACGCGCCAGGGCCAGGTTGGTGGGGAAGATGAAGGAGGAGAGGGTGGGGTCTGGGCCACAGGCCCCATAGGGTGGGTTTTGGATGTGCATTTAGGAGAGACCACAAGCTGGGAGGGGTCCAGAGGGGTTAGAGAGAAGGATGCTGGGAAGGGCATTTTGGAGAAAGCTGTTGCATCTCCAAGGCATGTGTGGGCAGACGGTGTGAGCGAGACAAGGGTCGTTGAGGAGGAAATAGGGACGGCCTGTAGTGGGCCAGTCTGGACAAGGTTCTGCACAGGAGAATTGAAAGTCAAAGGAAGTTGGTGGGTCCTGGGAGCTCAGTGTTCTGCTGGCGCTGCCTTTGACTTTGGACTTCCTGCTGCTTGCAGCAGCATGGGAGGAATCCTGCTGGTTGTTACCGGTTAGATCTACAGTGTCTCCCCAGAGGCACCTGTGTTCAGAGGTGCTCCTGTGGAAGGGGGTTGGGTCCCGGGCACACCATACTCACCATTGAGGCATCAATGCTGGGAGGGGCGTGGTCTTTGGAGGCGTGGCCTCCGTGGGGCAGGGCTGGAGGGTGTGTCTCCTAGGCTCCTCTGTTCTCTGCTTCCTGGCCACCACCATGCCTGGACAGCTCTCCTCCACCAGGCCCTTTCTCCATGTCCCTTTTGCCTGTGAATAGGGTGACTATGAACTGAATCTCCTAAAAACTGTGAGTCAGGGCCTTGTACAGAGATAGCTTAGTGGTCTAAGCGTCTGCCTAGGCAAGTGGAAGGATGCGGGTTCGATCCCTGGCATCACATGACTGAGTGTGACAGTTCACGCCTGTAATCCCAGCTCTGGAGAGGCTGAGACAAGAGGATCACTATGAGTCTGAGCCGTGTAGCGAGACCCTCTATCAAATACATAAAAGTTAAAAAACAAGAACAAAAACATAAGGCAAAGTAGACTTCTTTAAGTTGTGGGCATTGAGTGCTCTGCCCAGCAAGGGGAGAGTGCCCAGGATGGTGGTCTTGGCTGGCTTGGGGGAGCCATGGTGGGTCGCTGCCTCTCTTGGGGGCCTTTTTGTTGGTCCCGCCTGCCCTAGGAGAGGCTTTCTTCCCTCACCTGGCTCCTCAAGATCCTTTTCACCTCTAGGCTCACCCATCTCCTGATCCCCTGCCCATTTCGACAGGGTCTGCCTCTCTGTTTCCCAGCACCTAGTGTTTGTTTTACTCTCTGAGTTATTTATATTTTGGGCTCTTTGTGTAAGAGAAACCATGGGACATTTAGGCTTGGGTGTCTCGTTAATTTCACTTCATGTTGTGGTCCTGAGACGATCCATTTTCCTACAGGGGACTTGAATTTACCCTGCCTGTGTCTGGGCCCTGCTCCCCTAGGCTTCCCTGTTGTTCTTGGAACTGACTGGAGGCTGCTGGGGACTGCCTGGGCATAGTGTTCAGGTCTTGAACTTCTCAGGTTTGAGTTTAAAGCAACAGATGAAGTGGAGGATGTTGGGAACCTTGGCAGCAGAGAACCAGGAGCACAAAGGTCACAGGATGTCCCCTTAGTACAGTGGACATACCAGAGGCCATGGTCCTGAATCAAGTCACAGTCACAGGACAGGGACCCCTCCTCCTTGGAAGTCTACATGGCTATGTATTGAATCTGGGGTCTTCAGTTCCCATTTGGAGTCTAACCCTTTGTGTGTGTGTGTGTGTGTGTGTGTGTGTGTGTGTGTGTGTGTGTGTTCTAAGAGTCAGGTTAATTCTTCCATGTCTTAAAAATTGAAGACTTTTTGATCCAGAGCAATTTATTAAAAAAAAATCTTTTACGAGTTTATCTATTTGGCACAGGGTCTTGCTACACAGCTAGTGCAGTGACCCGCCTATCTCAGCCTCCCCAGGGTAGGATTATGGGCATGTGCCACCATGCCCAGTTTTGGTGGCTGGCACAACATGCCCAGGGTTCCAGGGCCAGCATAGCATGCAGTACCAGATCCTTGTGCTTGCCAAGCAGGTGCTTAGACTGCAGAGCTATCTCCCCAGCCCTACAGAGCAATTTATACATTTAAATTATTATTTAATTTCAGGAGGAACGCACATAGCATCTCACTTTTTTGTTTTCAGTGCTAGGGATGGAATCTTGGGCCTCACGTGTGTTAGGCACTAAGTGTTCTACCTCTGAGCTGCATCCTCAACCCCCCCCACTGTACCATTTTACAGTCATGAGCTACTCCTCATAGATTCAGAGGGTCCCTGAGGAACCTTGAAATGAGAACGTCAAGTGTGGTTCCCCTCTGACCGAGCAGTTGCACATCTTGGAGCATTCCTACAGAAGAGTTCTTACAAGTACGCAGGAATAAGAGGTCAGAGTGTTCAGCCCTGGGTTGCTTATAATAGAGACCGACTGGAAGTGTTTAGGGGAATAGTAAATAAATGATGATGTATCCACTCACCAGAATATTTTACAGCCTTTTAAGAGAAGAAGGTCTACTGGACCAATAGGGAATAATGAGTCCAGGGTGGTGAGCATTGGAGAAAATTGAAGGATATCATTAGGGCCCTATTTTTGTAAAGGGAAAGTACAATTTTATAGGTGTTTTTTTTTTTTTT
>PVKA01013748.1:0-54230 GCA_004027165.1 Ctenomys sociabilis | reverse complement strand
TGGAGTTATCTTAAGTCCATCTGCAAACTGGGGGGGCACATAGGGACATCACGAGCTGTAGGGTAGGGCAGTAACCATAGCAACCTTAACAACCTATTGTGATTTAGTCACAAGGTCTGGGTGACTCATAGTCTGTTTGGTTTGGGCTTCACAGTGTGGGGTCCTAACATTTTAGAGTCTGTTTGGTTCGGACCTTACAGAACAAAGGAACACTGAGGCTTTTATGGCCTTTTGTCAGGGGTGGAGTTTGAAAGGGATATTTAGATACATCTGAGGATCTGATTGGGGCCTTCCCAGAGGGGGCAGGAAAAGTGAAAGGAAATTGCAATCTGGGCTGAGTTGGAAAAGAAGAGGGGAGGTGGTCTCTGGGAAGATAAACTGCTGTTTTAAGGGCTTCTTCCATATTGAATGACCATCATAATAATTCAGCAATTCATTCTAGGGCTATAATATTTCGTTCTCTAACTATGCTACTTCTTATTTTATAGGTTTTTAATTTCAATCTTTAGGTCTCTATTCAACAGTTAACTTTTTATTATGTTCCTTGTAGGTGGTGAGTGAGAAGCTAGCTCTATAAAATAAAATGTAATGGGCTAGGATGAATGTGTTATAAATTATCTATAATTGAAAACTAGAAACTATTAAGTACATAAACAATATGACTTATTGGACAGTTTTCTTTTTGTTTTCTGATATCAGTAAAACTGGGTATATTAAAATTCATTTGGAGTTATATTTACAGAAATACTTACATAGGAAAAGATTTAGAAAACTTCAGTTGAAATTAAAGAACAAATATTTAGTATACAATTAAAGAACATCAAAAGTACATTATGAATTCAAAAATAGTGCTTCATGAACAAAAATAATAAATACATATTTCTTATATACACTTATTCATTAATGCAACACCAGCATCCTAGATTTTAAGTATCATCTATTTTCTTTGTATTTTGTTTGATTTAATAGGGTATTATTGAACAGATGGAAAATCAGACTGAATCTTTAAAATTTGTTAGGAATAAATGAGTAACAAAAAACATCTTAGAAAAAAGTATGATGAAGTGATTTATTCTAGCAAGTAATAAACATTACTATAAAATAACTTTCTGAGATTAGCAGTGAATGAAATGAACAATCAATAGAACTAAATACAGTGTGTGGAAACAGCTGGAAAGTGGGAATCTAACCAATGGAAAAGAGTAATCACTCTAGGAGAAAAGGTCTTCTTTCATGCAAATAGAGGCCTTTGCCTGTCTCTAAGGAAAAGTCCCCAGGTGACTCTGTAGGAGTCCCTATTCACTGAACAGAAAAAGGGTTTTTCTCACAGTCGGTGTTTTCTTCTGTCCCATCAGCCTTGCCAGACCGAGGGCACTCCCTGTTTCAGAAGCTGGTTGCCTGCCTCCATCCCTGTGCCGCAGGATGTTCCAGAAGACCCTGAGGTTAGCTACACCTCCCTGCAGCTGTCCTCTGCTCGGGGCCTCCCTCAGTGCACAGAAGCACACTGCTGAGTCCCCCAGTTGGGCGACGAGCGGTGCATTCACTTGCTGGGCCTCCGGAAATGCAAGGAGGCCTTCTGCCGTATTTCGCTGGCTGCAGGAGTCCTGATGAATAAGGCAGACCATGTCCGCACTGCTGAGTTGCTTCTACCAGAGCAAAAGGAAGCGAGCATCACTGCTGTCAGAGGTGCAGGGCCGCATCACAGCCTCTGTCTCCTGCAGCAGCACCAAAGCCTGGGTTTAGGTTACCTTCTGGACAATGATGGATCCTTGAGTTAAAAACTAGAATCCAAGGGTTTGGGGCTAAGTGATGAGAGCTAGTGAAAGACTGTCATTACACTCTATTCCCACAGTGCCAGTAAGACGCCTTCACAGAGGCAACCTGCTCCCCGGAACTCTCCCTACCCCTCCACACTGGAGCCATCACCCATTCCGCAGCCTGGGGGCCAGCACATTTGCCTTCTCCCCCACGCTTCTCCAGTTTGAGGGCTCTGTGCTCTTTGGAGAGGCTGACAGTTAGGAGAGGATTGCCGGCCTCTGTACTAGAGCTGTTCCTGCTGTGCTAAGGCAGGAAGCAGAGGTTTCCTGGTGCAGGCAGCAGGCATTGAGTCGTGTCTCAGGACTCTGCGTTCTGTCTGACATCTCACACTTAACATAAATCATACAAAACAATGTTATCACCCACAGCCCTCCTGTCTCACACTGTATCTCCAGACTTGTCAATGCCACACAGCTGCTCCTTTGTGTCCTTGCATCAAATATCATTACATAGTACAGGAACATAAATGTCATATTTTGTGTTTTATAAATGTTCTATATTTGACATGCAATGTTTTATAATAAGAAAACATAAATGCAGTTTTCTAAGGATCAAAAAGTCCCCCTGTGACGGACTGTGATCTTGATACTAATTGCTTTTACAAAGCCCGGATTCACCATAAAACACAACAATTCCCTGTAAGAATCTGTGCTATGCAGCATTAGCACCGCCTAACTCCAGAGGGCAAGAAACTCTATTTCCACCATGCATGTGTACATCAGAACATTCTGTTGGTACAGCTTAAATGTAAACAACAAAAAATAAATCAGGAAAACTCTCTAGTAAACAGAAGAACTTACAATCAGTGAAAAACTCAGAAGCTAAGCCCTCCTCAGCAACCTTGAGCCTGTCACATGATCTGCTCTTCACATCTGTGTGGTAGCTGTCATTTACAAACTAACACATACATATGGGACAGCCTGTACCAAAGGACAGGGAGGGCTCAGCAAAGCAGGTTTCTGCACAGCCCGCGGGGGCCCAGGAAGCGGTGTGTGCCAGCTGCACAGAAGTACACGGCTGAGTCTGCGAGCTGGGCGGCTGAGATGCGCAGGGAGACCAGTTTGGCGGCTTTGTTGATGGAAACGAGGAGTCTGCCCTTTTGGTTTCTCACCACATTAGAGCGAATGTCAATGACGAGCTGGGGACCCTGGCCAGCTTCTTGCCTGTACCAAGGGAAGTAGGATGCAGCACTGTCTGAATAAGTACAGTTGATCACACAGCTGTCTCCCTCCTGGACGCGCAGGGAGGAAGGGTGCTGCTCCACCTGCTCTCCTCGGCTGCCTGAAAGTAGCAAAGAGAACAGAGAAGGTTGTCAGATCTGTCTCCTTAACTGACTTCTTCTCCAGTACTGTAAGAAAACCCAGTTTCCTCCCGAGACGTCTGGAGAGCGTCTGTCACTGCACAGTACCCTGTGGGCCCCCAGTCCTTGACTCACGGTTCAGCTGCAGCCACAAGAACGCGAGCATGAAGGCCTTCATGACTCTGCCGAACAGGATGAATCTTGGACCTACAAACTATAGCCAGGGAACTGCATGTACTCTCAAGGTGCCCTTTCCTTCACGCGAATAGCTATAATGGCTTCTAGCAGTGTGTAACCAGTCAATAAGGAACGTGCTTCTGCCCCCAGCCTCTTTATTTCAATCCCTGAAGTGAATCCTCCACATACAACTTCTACACCAGCTGGGCAATACTGCCATCTCGTGGCCAGGTCACTAAATGTTGAATGTTCAATGTTCTCTTACCCTATGAGAGACTAGGACAAACAACTGTAGCTGTAAAAGGATACCAGGGCTGGTCTGACATGCAAAACCAGTAGTGATTTTAATTCTTATCTTAACAGAATGAAAGGTTTTTACAATCCTGTATGATCACCTTCATCAGTATGCAGCAAAGTTCTCACAAAGCTCATTGCTGGTCCCAAGGTGAAGTCCCTTTGCAGGCCTAGGCAAAACTCAGGGCTTGGACAGCCAGCAGGAGTTTGTGCCCTGCCTAAGAAATCTTTTGAGGATTCCTAAAATCCCAGTAGAAGTCTTCCACGGACCCCACACTCTGCCAGCCTCACACACGTTTGCAGACTTCTGTAATGAAATTGTCTTTAATGTTCATCCAGACTGCAAAGGTTCCTGCAAGGCACTCTCCAAACACCTGTCCTCACCAATGAGCTGGAGACAGTTCTGCGCCAGTCTCCAGACTGTAATTCTTGGCCTGGTGGGTCCCTTTCACTACTATAATTTCCCTTTCCTCCCTCATGTGCTTGCCATAGTATGAATCCTCAGGTGTAATCCTTGGGACCATCCCCAAATAAATGATTTATAAATGGAAAAGTCAAGCTAGATCTTAGATCAAAGGTTAGATGCAAAGTAAGATGCAGAAATCAAAGTCAATATTTGTGTACAATGCTGAATCATTATTAATAATCATTATTATTATTCATCTGAAGCAGGACTGAATTTACATGTTTAAAATCAAGGGAGCATTCATGGCTGACTCTCCTAATAAAAGAAACACTACTTCCTTTTCACTGAAATTTACCTTCAAATTTGTTTTTTGGGCTACAGAGATAGCTTAGTTGAGTAAGTGCTTACTGGCAAGCACAGGGTCCTGAGTTCAATCCCTGATACTGCAAAAAAAATTGTCTTTTACATGAAAGATTCTCCCATGTCCCCATACTTATCCAGGAAGAGAGATAAGGAGGAAGAGAAAGCTCAATCTACATGGCCAGCAAGGGGAAAGCAGGATCCAGGGCCAAGATTCTGAGGATTAAGCAAGCAAATTCATGTTCAGATTATAGTAGGGATGGCTTCCATTATTTAATATTCTTCTTTTTGATACACATGAAAGCCTTAGTTTTTCAAATATTTTCACAAATTATTGTTGAAATTGCTGTCTTAATATATAATGTTATTACAGTTTTCTCTAACCAGCTAGAGGAAGGTACACGAAGGAAAGAAGTGGAATGCATGAGGAGGAAGAGCCGTACACTGTTTGTGGCAAAGTGCCTCTAAATCTTAAGAGTTCTCTGGAATATGCATTGAGAGAAGTTAATAGTTATGACTTCCAGATCTCCAGAACTTGCAAGAACAATCATCTCAGAAATTGTTCATAATATGTATCAAATAACAATGCATATATTAAAGTATGTGGGTGTATAGTTGACATTAACTTTATTATATTAGACCATGGGAGGTACCATACCTGCCATTTAAAGTCTTAGTCCCGAGGAGAGACACTGGACCAGCAGCAAAGCACTGCCAGCAGTGATCAGCCATCACCTGAGCCAAAGAGCCAGACAGGAGCAGCTTAGCTACCCACATCTTGACAAACATGGGAAGTTTTCACACATATGCTAGAGAATATAGGCTATCAGGTATGGTTAGAAAAAGCACTGCTGTGGGAAATAGCATAATAAATATTAGAAATGGGTTTGTACATAAAAGTATTGAAGACGTATTTGGACTATAGTGATTTTTTAATTAATTTAATTTTATTGGTACAATTTTTACATGTACAATGACCACATTCATCCTAGGAAATGTATACCTGTGCATACATATATCTTGTATTTCTCCTATCCCCTCCCTTCCCTTCAATCCTACTCCCCACTCCATGTACAAACTTTATTTTCATTGTTTTTCTTCCATTCTCTTTTATTTTTTACACCTACTCATTTCCTTCCCTTCACCCTCCTCCTCCTCCTCCTCCTTTCCTCCCCTTCTATTTGAACATTTTCTTCATATTTCCCAATATCTGCTATGCACACAACAGGAACAATGTGACATTTAAACATGTGTATCCAGTTCATTTCACTTAATATTATGTGATCTCCTTAAAGACCAAAGCCAAAAATGGTCATGTGAAATAAAAAGTCACTTCTCAGAGGAAAAAAATACACAGGAAATAATTATATGAAAGCATATTCATCACTGGTCATTTGGGAAATATAAATTAAAACAACACTGAGATTCCATCCTACTACAGAAAGAACGGCTATTGTCAAGAAGTCAACTAACAGGACTAAAGACTAACAGGACTTAGGCCACAGGACTCAGTGGACTAAGCAGCTGATTAGGTAAGTACAGGGCCTGGAGCTTGGTCCTTGTCACCACATGGCAGTCTGCCATGCCCCTGAGCACGCTGAGCCAGCCACAGAGACTGGGCATGGTGGCACGCATCTGTAATCCCAGCACTGCGGAGGCTGAAAACAGGAGGATCACTATGCATCTGAGCTTCCTATTGAAACCCTGTACCAAATACATTAAAAAAATCAACCAATAAGAAATTCTTTCAGGACTGTGGAGAAAAAGAACCTTCTCCACTGGTGAGAAGAGTGTAAATTAGTGCAACCACTATGGAAAATCAGTATGGAGATCCTCAAAAAAGCTAAAACCAGAAGTTCCATTTGATCCAGCTGTGCCTCTTCTAGGGATCTGCCTGAAAGACCTAAAAGCATCAGACTTCAGTGCTATATGCACACCCGAGTTTACAGCAGCACAATGTACAGTAGCTAAATCCTAAAAGCAGCCTGTATGCCTGTCAGTTGATGAAGGGATAAAGGGAATGTGGTTTTCATATATAAGAGAACTACTCCGCCAAGGACACAGTAATTAAAAGAGCACCTTGCCCTTATATGAACAGAATAGAAAAATCTAGGTGAGCCTGTACCTTGTCCCCTTACAAAAGACTCTAAAGACTTAATCCCTAAAATATCCCATATCTATCCAGCGGCAACACACTACAATGAGTAAACAAATCGTGCTGTGCTCATATGCTGGGACACTACTCAGAAATACTGCATGACAAATTAATCTACCTAAGAACATGGGTGAACCTCAGAAAAGTGCTGAGTGGCAGAGTCCAGGAACAAAAGAGGATCTACATGTGACTCCATGGTTTGGAAACTCTGAAATTAACTGAGCCTGTAATGATGGAAGTAAAGCTATAGCTTGTTTTCAGAAGGTGGCTTGATTGGAAAGGGACACAAAAAAGCTTTCTGGAGTGAAGGGAGCACTCTGCATTCAGGCTGTTTTCAAATTATCATTTTCGTCTCATTCTCATTGAAGGAAATATTTTCAAAATTAAGAGATTAAGAGAGTTATACACAAAATATGTGATTTGCAATTATTATTTTTATATAAGTTTCCACTGGTGAATGAATGCCCATTGTTACTGGAAATTAAACTACTTTCATGAGTTGATTACAATTTGCTTTAGTGCTATAGTAATATTTTATCTTTAATACTGTGTGTACATAATATGAAAAGTCAAATATAATCTCATTGATATAGAAGCATTTGTACTATTTCTAAATTCTTAATAAATTTAGTTATAGGAATTTTGTCGTAATTACATAAAATCATGGAGTAACTCAGGTACAACTCAGTAATAGGTAGCAAATTAATATGTAGTAAGAGAAAATAAGGTAATTGATTTTGAATTATAAATAAAGTAAGCAGGAATGTGGGAGGATTCTTAGACAAGAGTGGACACTGCAAATGGAAGATGCCTTCCAGCTGCTTGAGATCTTTGGAGCATAAATGAGTTCACTCCAATCAGAAAAAAGAAATCAATATATTTTGAGCAGGAAAAGTATAATATAAAAATCATTAAGTGTATTAAAGTGCCTGCAAGCGGGTGCAGGGTCAGGGGTTCAATCCTTGGGCTTTCCGTGCCAGCCCCATGCCCAGGGTGCGCTGAGATGGCAATTGAGACTGGGTGTGGTGGTAGGTGCTTGTAATCCCAGCTCTTGAGAGGCTGTGAACAGGCTGTAAACTAGATGAGTCCAATCTAGTAGTGAGACCCTGAACACCCTGTAGACCCTTTCCTAAAAATACAAAAAAAAAAAAAAATTGTAAAGTCATCCTAGTAGCAAGACAGTGGACAGTAAGAATAGAATTGAACTCTGAAGCACACAGGAGCAGCAAGCATACTCCTCCCAGGGCAGGGATAGAACGTCCAAGAAAGAGGACCCCAGCCCCATGTCAGGGCTGAGACTCAGCTGCGGTCAGAAAATTCACAGTTGTGCTTCCCTGGATGACAGGGAAGTTGTGGCCCTGTACCAACTGCACACCCTGGAAACCCATGCTCTCGGTCTTTCTATAAAATCATCCACTTGGGTGCTCCAGGGTGACATCTTACACAACAGCTTGAAATGAAGAGCTCTGGACAGTGGAGCTGGCTGCTGTATCCTGCAGGAACCTGGAGCAGGGTGTGGTGTGAGGCGAGCTGCAGGGGGAGCACACAGACACCGGAAGGCAGTGCCCTTGCTTCTTGTGTCGCTTCTGCTGTAGCTGATGCCGTGTCATGCGCCAAAGGAAAACCAAAGTAGGGGAACCAGATCCATTTTCACAAGGCAAAGGGTGAATTTGGAATCAATAAATTGACTCAGCCCTTGATCACTCAGGTCCACAGACTAACTTTCACACACAAAAGAAATGAATACAGCAAAATAGTTCTAGATTTCCCCTTCTTCGAGGTATAATCACTTTCTTGCAAATGAGAAACTTCTCAGGCTTCTCTGGAAAGTGAAAAGCTAAACAATCTGAGAAACACTTGTTAGCAGCATTGGTTATATTAATAACTTCAAATTCAGTGATACTTGTTCTGAACACTGTTTCTCATTTTGCTAGCCAGGTTTCCATTACTCTGATAAAAACATCTGAGTATATAAACGTAATGAAGGGAAGGTAGATTTTCATTCACAATTTCAGTGATTCCAGTTCATGGCCAGTTAGCTCCACTGCTTTTTGGCCTGTTGCAACCAGAAATACTACAGCAGCAGGCAGAGTGAGGGAGAAAGAGAGAGACAGTAAGAGAAAAGGACTCATTCCAGCTTGCCTGAAAAATTGTCTTCCTTTTTTCCTTCCTTCTTTCCTTACTCCCTCCTTTTCTTACTTCCTTTCTGCTGTGCTTCTCTTTTCCTTCTATACCTTCTTTTTTTTGGCAGAACCAGAAGTTGAGTTCAGGAACTTGCACTTGCCAGGGAAGCACTTATTCAACTGTGCCATCTCCCCAGCCTCTATACCTTCTTTCTTTCCTTTCTTCTGATCGATATCAATAAATTGTGATTTTATAGAATACTCTCTACAGTCAGGATTTACATAGACATTTAATCAGTGATATTAAAAAGTCTAGCTTTTCCAGAAAGTCCAGTTCTCATGTGAATGACAGACCTTCCACTTTCACATCACCCAGAAGCTGCCAACCTAACTGCAGGAGGGAGCACCTGACTGAGTGACAGTGCCAGGTGGGAGAAGCTCGGTCAGAAATCTGATCTGTGGGACTTTCTATCTCAGCTTTCATTTTGAAGTCTGTTTGTTTTAAAACCTACTTGTACCTTATAAAAATTTCCATTAGTTACAATTTCCCTTTGCCATGTTTTTATTTCCTACATAGCTCCTTATTCTCCATCTCATTGACTTAAAACCCAACACTCTCCACAGCTGCCAGCCATACTGAAATCTAATGGTCTACACAAGACACATGCTTATGCATAGTTTATGTCTCTAGTGTCCCATTTACATTCCTTGTACTCCTCAGCAACCACTGACTCATCTCTCACATGTACTCGTCAGTAAGATTCACCACTGGTCACAGTCCATTCATTCTCTTGGCGTTTTAAGAGTTTCCCTGCACCTACCCTCTACACATTGTAGTGCGATCCAAACAGAAGCTAGAAAATCCCTTTCCCCTCCTCTTTCTTAAAATATCTATTATCCTACAGGCCTTCAAAAACAGAAGTATAAAGGCTTCTGGTGTGATTACTTCCAACATAGACAGAAGAAAATCAAAATTGACACTAGGTTCTGTGACTCTCTGGTGGCCACTGAAGTTCTTACCAGGTTTTCCAGCAGAATGCAGCATTGCTGAAATTACCACGTGGTTGACACAGACCAGTCTTTAAGATTTCACTAGTGAAGTAATGTAGGAACAGTGCTACAGCAACAAGCAGCTGAAGCAAATGCTTCCCTGTCAGCAAGCTTGGGCTTCACATTTCAGAGTTCTTCATAATCTCCCACATTTTTTAAAGCTCTTTGTTATATGCTACTGGCATTTTCTTTATTGTCTTCTCTTTTCCACTCCCCTCGTGATCACTGAATTTAGCCTCTTTAAAAGCCCACTTGTAGGGAATTCAGAGTTGTAACCATATACATTCAACCTGACATGTGTCGTGAGGAGTTATAGCTGTTTCAGTACAGCACCTGAACTATTTGAAGATTTTTCTATACCTGTATGTTATGTGTGTTGTAAGTTACTTCCTTACACTTAGCTCAACTAAATGAAGAAAGATTGACTTTGTCTATTTCAAGCAAAATTATAAGGATTCAGGGGCTTTAGATCAACAACAGTGAAAACTATAATATTTAGGTAATATAGAAAAATCCCACTTCCATTTTCTCTGACATGGTTTTCTCTGATCAGTTGCAGTACCAACTGATCCTGGGTACCACACCATGAAGGGGCCATGAGGGAACAAGGCTAACAGATGGTGGCAATGCCCCAGATGACATAATAGTGCTTGAAAAGTGAAAGGGCAGAGCAAAAGCAAATAGGCCTCACTTACCAAGTGCTGTGCATGGCCAACCCACAGCCAACACTGTGCTGAAAAGGGAAGAGCCAACACCCTCGGCATTCATCTGGAACCTGACAGATGGGTCATTCCACTCACTTCTACTTAAGATAGAAATAAATGTTTCAGCCAGAGCAATTAAGAAACAGAAATAAAATGCATACAGATAGGAAAGGAGGAAGTAAATTATTACAGTTTGCAGATGATATTATCCTGAGTATATGGGGGGGGGAAGCCTATACTCTTTAAAACTGGTAAGTTCAGTAAAGATACAGTACACCAGATCAAAGCATAAAGTCAGTAGCTCATAAGTGTTGTACAGGGACACTAGTGTGTTTTGTATATTGATTTTGTGTCTTGCCAGGGTGCTAAATGTGGCTTTTAACTCTAGGAATCTTGCTGTGGCTTGCTTTGGGTCTTCTCTGTGGTAGATCACATCATCTTCAGATAACATTTCACCGTCTTCCTTTCTTATGCTCAATATTTTCATTTCTGTCTCTTAGCTGCTTGCTTTGGCCAACGTTTTGAGAATTCCTTTGAATAGAAGTGGTGAGAGTGGACAACCTTATCTTGTTTCTGATTTCACAAGGGAAGCTTTCAGCTCTTTTCTATTGAATATGATATTGACAGTAGGTTTCTGATGAGCAGCTTGTATCAGTGTGAGGTAAGAGCCTCCTGTATTATCTTCTTTATGTGTTCATGAATGGCTGTTAGATTGTCAAAGCTGTTTCTACACTTATTACAGTGGTCATGCAGTTTCCATACTTGTTTCTGTGTATGTTGTAGTAGGAGATGCCCTTTCCCCAGCCAGTATACCTCAGTTTGTTAGCTGCCCATGTAATAGTTTCAGTTACATGACCTGTTACTTTTGTTTCTTAGGAATGGCTGGTCACTGTGATATATAGCTGGTCATTGCGATAGACAGCTGGTCACTCTCATGCACAGATTGTCACTGTGGTGCATAGCTGGGCACTGTGGTGCAAGGCTGGTCACTCTGATGAATATTGTAAGAGCCAGTCCCCAACTGATAAGCCACTCTGCCTCTGTACTTCCTGCCTGCTTATCTCATACAAGCCCTATACTACCAGAAATATGAGGACTTGATAGTTTTGGACTGGTCCCCTCAGTGCCTGTCTATGTAAATAAATCTGTCTTCAATCGTGGCTGTTATGTCAGTGTTTCTGCTGCTGTGGCAATGGTAGGCATTAGGGTTACTGCTTTGCCTCTGGTGAACTGTCCTGGAAGCCCTGGGACGATTCTCTCCTGACTCTGGACTTCCAGGATTTTGATTGACATTGAAGAAGTTTCTCCTCCACCCCACCTTGGGGCTGGTTAGGATTCTATATGCCTTACTTACAGGTATGTTTAACATTTTCCCTGGATTTTGAAAGTGTTATGCCATTGTGCCTATAAAAAAGATGCTTTGTATTTTTTCACTATTTCCAGCTAATCTTATATCATCTAGCAGTTGTCAGATCAATGTATTTTTTTTTCAGTACCAGGGATTGAACTCAGGACCTTGCGCTTGCCAAGCAAGTGTTTATTCTACTGAGCTACCTCCCCACCCATTTTTTTAAGGCCCTCTCACTATGTTGACGTTTTTTCTGAATAACTGGTCTGGCAGCAGACCTCTCTTTAGGTCCTGCACTCTGCTCTCAGAAGGGTCACGTCTGCTTTCCATCTTTCAGTACAATTTCTCTTCTTATTTTACTTGGTGTCTTTCTTCAGACTATTTTTGGGGGCTTCATTTTATTTTATTTTGCAAAGTGAAAGCAAAAGCAAGAACAAAAATGACAAAGTCAGAAACAGGGCAATATACAACAACGTATGTTACAAACTTTCAAACTAAAAATATCTGATTAACAATGGTTTATGTATTATCTGTTTTTATCATCAAATCTGTTGCTCAGAATAACAGATATAGTTATGTAAGACTGAACATATATGGCTAAATATTATTACTTGCTTTCAAGAAACCTTAAATGTTTGTTCTTGTCTTTTTTATACTTTAAAAAATTATTTTAAACAGACTATGGTTACAATTGATGGGACCCTAGAAACAGTACACATTTAGAAGACTAAGATGACACATATTCAAGCATGGTTTTCGTATTACACATTGCTGTCTTTGATGTAGTTGCTTAGATCATGGATATCGGGATACAGAGTTAGTCAAGGTGAAAATTCTACACATTAACTGCTGTGTTAAAAAAAGTGATGGAGCCTTTTAGTACAATCACCTCAGCCATCTAAGATATATACTTGCATATTTTTCCCCTGCCATTTTTCTAATCTTTCTCCTGTCTCCTCTTTGCTGTTTAATCTTTAAGTTCTGTTTCTTTCTGTTTTACAGTATCTGTTATACCTTTCAGGTTTTGTTTCTTCTTTTGGTTCTTACACTAGGGAGATAATACAGTATTTACACATGTGGGTCTGGTTTATTTCACTTGTGAGTACAGCCTCTCCTTGTATCCAATTACCTATAAAGTCTTGAAGTTTGTCTTTCTTGATAGCTGAGTAATACTCCATTGTATAAAAATGCCACACCTTTTTCATCCATTTTCAGGTGATGGGTATTTTGGTTGCTTCCAAGATTTGGCTATGACAAGTTGTGCTGTTATAAACATGGGTGCACATATGTGATTGTGGTATGTTTTCAGTTCTTCTGGGAAAATACTCAGAAGGGAAATAGCTGGGTCTGCTGTGAGGGAGCAGGAGAGTTTGGGGAAGCATTTTTGGCCTGGTCTTCTCTTCTTTCTGGTTTATTTAATTTCCTTGCTGAGGTCTGTGGTGCTCAGAACAGTGTGGCTGTTGTTACCATAGGGTCTGCTCATTGGGCAGCATCTCATCCTCAGTGGAGCCCGCCTGGTGTGGCGCACTGCAGGCTTTGCCTCTGTCCCAGATCCAGCCATCCTGGTTCCTTACGGAGGGAATGCTGCAGCGCTCCTGTCCCAGCACACAGTTCTCAGGGAAGGACCACAGCACTGTTGAGAACACAGTATAATATAGATATTGGCATCCAGAGTAAAATTGTTAATGATAACAACCATTCCAGCCCTGCTGTACCAAATAATCAGTAGCATTAGTAGTGAAGTAGTAAAGTGGCCAGAAAATTCCATGAGAGACCAAAAGTTGGAATAAAGTCTCACCTAAAAGAACAGCCACTGACAACTGGACTAGTAAATCAGAAGAGGTTGGCCCCATCCCTTCTTAGCTCAGACTAAGTACTTTTTAGTTTCCAGAACAACTAACTACATTGGAATGTTTTGTGGCCAGGTCAGGAACTGTTCACCAATTTAGTCACAATGGCATGGAGTTTGTCCCTTTTTACAGCCTTACACATTTCCCTTTTTATGATTACAATGTGTTAACCAGGAGGGAAGGCATGAGACAACTCAGCAGGGTCATGGAAAGTGGACTCGGTGACTCTGCCCTAGTGGTTCTTATTTCTACAGTAGGTTAGAAGCTGAAATGGAGTGACTTACGCTAGCATCAAAGACAAACTGGATATTTCCAGAACCACAAGAACCAATGACATACCACCCATAGCCATTGGAAAGAGGTCTATAATTGCAGCATGTATATTAAGATAAACCAAATACTGACATATAATAAATAACTACAAAATGTGACAAGTGCACCCCCACTAGCAATAGAAAAGAATTCAACAATAATAACATAGTTTTATAAAGGAGCTCATCAGTTACAGAAGTAAAGATAGAGGGGATAGAGTGTAGGAACAATTAAGGAAAAATTTTAAAAATTAAACAATGTGTCAGGTATGGTGGCGCACACTTGCAACTGAGAACTCAGGGGGCTGAGGCAAGAGGATTGCTGTGAATTTGAGGTCACTGTGCACTACATAATGAGTTCAAGGTCTGTCTGAACTGCATAGTGAAACCTTTTCTCAAAAAGAAAAAGACCCCCCAAATAAACAATGTGAGGTAAAGTGAGAGGAGAAAAGTGAAGTAAAGGATCCTGTAAAAAATAAAATGAACTTAATAGAATTCGATAAAGACAACTGAAGAGAAAATAAAGATTAAAAAAAGAAGAAGGAAGTATATAAGAAGAACAAGGGAAAAGTTAAAAAGTGAAAAGGAAAAGGAAAAAGGAAAGCGAGGAGGGAAACAGAAAAATCCCCCAGCCTCCTGTGGTGAAAAAGAAAGACACTACAAAATATTATTTCCTCTGTCTTCTGTGAAGCAGTGGTCACTCTCCAGGAACTGTGGCTTTTGGATCCAGCAGGTCAAGGTCTTCTGGCTTCACAGAGTGTGAGTCTGTGAGCTTCTGCCTGCTCCAAAGTCCCTGTCTACTTAGGCTGTGGCACCCTTCCAGGCCAAAAAAGCCTTGAGCACATAGGTAGGAGGCACTGGGCTTGGCCTTGGCACTCAGCATAGGCTGAACTAATAACTGCTGTGCTGGTATTATTAATCCCACATCAAGGGATGAAGAAAACAAGCATGAAAATCATGAAGCTATCTGCCTAACATTGCTGAGGTGATGAGTGGTAGATGTAAATAACTGGTCTACTGAATCTATTCATTTAATTAATAAATAAATAATTTGTTCTTTTTAAAATTTCTTATAAATTCTTTTAGCCAATTTTGCATGCTTATCTCTGGTAATCTTAACAATTTGAAGGCAATGTTATGCGATATAACAACTATCGTTGATTTCCTCATATTTTGTTTGGTGAAGTTCTGTCTTGTTTCTAATATTTGTTTTTGTTTACTATTTTTATTTTCTTTTAAAAATAAAATTAACATTGCTTTTGTAGCCTCAGTCTCCAGTCATAGTGAAAAGAACTTTGTTATACAAGTCCCCTAGATAAACGTAGTATGAACTTGAGGTACTGCAATAACAAATCAGAACAGGTATCTAAATTATCTAGGAGGATAACTCCTGTCAGGCACTCAGTCTAATCCACTTCATGTGGGAAGTCTTAGGGATTGGGAAGCCCGATCTGAAATTTTAGCGCAGTCTACCTGTAAGCCAAGGCTCACAATACTCTCTGAGGTGTACACTGCAATACACAGTCGATTTCATGTGCCATCGTGGGCATGCGTGCACATGCGTGGACTGTTGTGTGTCTTACTATTAGTGACAACGCTCATTTGAAGATGAAGCTACTTTAGAGCCTGGAGTCCCCAGGAGTGCGGGAAAAGATTATCCTCCCATGTGCCCTACAGCGGCTTGCTTTCCTCTCTCAGTAAGTCTTGCTCTTACTATCAGGATAGTTACATGATAGACTAAAGGGCAGAAAATTAGACACAATTTCAGTGAGCAGAGAAAGTACAATACCAAACTTTATTATTTCCAAGACATCCTTTGTAGCCAGAATCATCTTATGAGTTTTATTTCTCATTTTGAAAGCAGTCACCTTTATCTCTGGCTATAGGTCAGCAACTGGCCAGCTCTCTGAAATTCTGTCTTGCGCAGTTACTGGGGATCCTGTACAGCCCTGGAGGCTCCTGTTACAGAGGCTTAACCACAATTTAACTTTCGACCTCTAGAGGGCAGCAAGGTCATCGTGAACATCAGGAAATAGGTTCGCAGAGCTGCTAAAATTCTAGAGGAATGGAGCATGCTGAGCCTGATTCTCAAGGAAGAAATATCAGTGCATGCACAGATTTCATACAAAGGTGACATTCGTGTAAAGACACACAGAGCAGGGTGAGCCACACCGATATTGAGGAAAGCGCTGCAGGCAAAGGGCAAATCAAGGGCAAAGGTCCTCATATAATTCTGGTCACTACTTCAGGAATGTCTTCTCCTCTAGTCCTTACACTTCCTAGGACACTGCTGTAGGAGAGGCATTAGTAACATATTGCTGAAGGAGTAAAGGTTTCAGTGATAACTGCTTAGTTGATTTTAACCCACAGATAATTAGGCAATTTGAGCCTGGGTTTATCATCTTGTTTTCTCCTTTTTTTTTTTTTTTTTTTGTTAGGAATCTAGTTCAACCCAGTAGTGCTAGTATTTCTGACACCAGGCACTTATCTGCTGTCCCTTCTTTCCCTATAGCCAAACCCCTGGTCCGTAGGACCCTCTCAGGTGTTGCACCCTGGCCAACAGAAATGACAAGAGAGCTCTTCAAAATTAGTAAGTTATGTCTCATTTACAAAACATTAAAAATAAACTCTATATCACAGGAAATTGATGTTTAAGCAATGACTGAAAAAAATGTCTGGCCCTATATCCCATGTGTAGCAAGCTCAATATCAACTAGCATTGTCTTTGCAAAACCTCCCTTTCCTTCACTGTCTAGGTCTGCGGCCCATGACTGGCTTTTCTTCTCTCACGTGTGTCAGAAGGAAGCTTCTAGAGAACTTCCTTCCCCTGGAGTAATCCTTAATTGTTGCTGTACTTTGCTGATCTTCCTCCTGAGTACATTATTTCATTCAGGGTGCTAAAAATATACATGGACAAACCATGCACACTGTGGTTCTGTTTTCGTTTCCCTACTGTGTAATTACTAAGTCCCTCTTTCCGTGTTCATCTGCTGTTCTAAATGTCTGAATCAGCTCAGTTTTCATTATTCTGATCAGTGGTTTCTTAGTGATTTGAAATTCTGCAATTCAGTCTTTTTTTGGAAAACTGCACTGTAGGGCCCCATACCTTCATGCATGGCTGAGCTCCAGCCCCTGGAAAGGCAGTGTTCCCTGAAAGCACAGAAGAACTTCATAGACTCTCCAGGCTGATGAACTTAGCTTCTTTCTGGAAATTGAATCATGACCACTCTGTGTACTGGGATCAGAAAAATGCGGACAAACAAGGAAACTCAGGTCTCCACGCTGGGAAGTTGTTTGAACCAATAAAAAAAAAAAATCCGAGTTCAGCCGTGCTTCACAGGAGCTGTTCAGGGAGCCTGCTGCTGTATCTGGCCGGGGCATGACCACCTGAACTTGAGTCATTGTCTGAGCCACACTGGATCCTGCAGAAACAAGAAGAAAACATGGAGGGGCCAGGGAGATGGCTCAGTAGAATGAGCACTTCCCTGGCAAGCACAAGGGTCTGAGTTCAATTCTCGGTTCTGCCAAAAAAAAAAAAAAAAAAGAAGAAAACTTGGCTGACCTTCCACATGGGGAATAATATATTATAAAAATTAGGCTAATGTAGGATGAGTATGCCAAACTACAGTCAGAGTTTGTTTTCTTTTCCCATCCCTCTTTCCTCTAGTCCACAGGGAACATCGAGGCCAGTGTGCTGTCCTGTTGTCTTTAGCCTTCTTGACTGCATTTGGACCTCCACACCCACAGCAGGCTAAGAGCAGCTCAGGGTCTGTTCCTTCGCAGGCTCAGGGCTCACACTCCCTGACTACCTGGCAGTGTAGATCAGCACCTGCTGGGTTTTCACGCTGCTCCCCTAAACAGGAGCTGAGGCTCCCTGGGCACACGGGTCACAGAGTCTATGTTCATGTGAGAAAAGGCGTGACTCACACCAGCCACTGCTCTCTGCACTCGTTTACACCGGAGAGCTGCACCTGAAGGGAGGCCTGAGAGAGCCAGGCAGGACTGAGCTGCGAAGCTCATGGCAGCTGCAGGTGAGCAACCTAGGGCACACTGGTGTTGGTCAGTGTAGTAAGGCGGTAAAGTTGATTGTGGCTCACAGCCTTTCTCTCCAGTCTCCTTCTTGGTCACTATTTAATAAAAGATTATTCTTCTCCAAAAAATTTGCCTTTCTCTATGAAACAGAAATATACAATATGATTATTGCATATTTATAATTCATAGCTCATAAAACTGTTCCAATCAAATGACAAAGGTCAATTCTTATAGCTTTTCAACCCTATTATTATTATTATTACTATTGATATTATTTTTTATGTGTTTTTACTGACTGGTGTGTAAGGCATGGGATGAACAGTATCTCCTGGGGCATCTCCCATTCTCATCCCCCAGCGAATGTCCACTCTAATCTTCCTGACCTGTTATGTTTTTGTGAAAATTTAACAAGGATAAAATGCTACTCTTCTAAAAAGTGGCACTGAGTGATAGATACTAGGCTTTGGGTGAATGAGGATATTCAGTCCTGCTGCTTTCACATGAAGAGCTTCACTAAGACATTGGTCCAGAGTATTGAGATTCACTTGTTAAGTTCTGTGTTGTTATTTATTTGGATGCTGAAACCAAGTAGAAGCAGATGGTCAGCAAATGAACTGGTGGCCAAGATTTTGTGTGCTGTACGTGTTTGTATGGAAAGTAGCTACTAATTTTACTTTTGAGAGCTGCTTCTCTTTATGAATTAATTCAATGTAACCTGGGAAAATACAGACAACTAGAAAAGATACAGAAATTCTCTACCAAAGTTCTGATACTTTTTTAATTGTTATTTTATTTAATTTTTATGTATCTGGTACAGGGTCTCACTACGCAGCTTGGACTTATAGTAATCCTTCTGTTTTCAGCCTCCCCAGCAATTGGGTTATAGGTGTTCACCGCTACTCCCAGACTCAGTCTCTGGCTCAACTCGTCCACAGGTGGGGTATAAGATACTGGGGATCAAACCCCAGTCCCTGTACTTGCCTAAGTAGGTTCTGAGTCTGCTGAGTTGTCTCACTAGCCCTTGGGTTCTGCTTCTTGCTACAATTATAAGTAACTCATCACTGAGGGGCATTGGGAAGAGCTCCAAAGCATCTGAGACATCTTTGCTCTTATTTCACCTCTGTATGCTGGCTCCCAATTATTTGCACCTGAGCAGCTGGAGATCACAGATGTCCACATGTCCTGGAGAGTCACAGACCCGCGGGGTTCCCTCCTGCTGCACAGGCTGCCCTATGCTTTTGACATGCTACGAGCAGCGCCCTAGGCAGGAAGGAGCTGCCTGTGAAATGTGATTTTTGGGATGGTCAGATGTGAATTCTTACTACCATCTAGCTTAGGAATTCTGTCTCTTCCTAAGCATTATTTTGTCTGTCCTCATGATTTAAATAACAAATGTTAGTGTCTAGTAAAGATAAACCTTAAAATGTATAAAACCATTTGTAAGAGGTAAAACTGAAAATTTCCTACTGTAATAAGTTGATTTGCAGGGGCTGGGGAGATAGCTCAGTAGAATAAGGTAATTTGCTATAAGATTTGAAATAATATCTGAAAATTGAAATTGCTACCTGAATCAAATACAAATCCATGCTGTGTTCACAAATAATCACACTTTGATTGTAATATTGTCCCCAGTGTCATGCTAATATGAAACCCACTGACCAATCCATGGTTTCCCCAACAGAGTTAAACCTGAAACACTAGAAAGCTAGCTATATAATGTCAGATCACCAGTAAGTGACTAAAAGCCTAACTATAATAAATGTTGTGCTCCTTGCTAACAGCCTACCCTAACCTTACCACAGGTCCCACTATCGCATGTGGTCAAAGAACTCCATTCTGGAGTCCACTGCCCACAGTACACTGGAGCTTTCCTGCTCACCCTGATCCTCAGGTCCTCTCCTGGGCCAGGTGACCTGCATTGTTGCCACACTGTGGTCAGAGACCATGGGGCTTTGGGAGGCTCCTCACAGGGTGCTTTGGAGGGGTATCAGTTGGTTGCTTGACCAATTTATCTTTTTTTATTAATTTTATAAATTAATGAGATAGTTTCAAAACAGGTTAGAAGGACAGTTTCAATAACTAATACAATGCATATTGTTTCTTCCTCCAGACTGATTTCGATAATGGTTACATCAGTCTACATTCCCACAAGCAGTGTAAAAGGGTTCCCTTTTCCCCACAACCTCTCCAATATTTGTTTTTTTTTTTATGATAGACATTCTTTCTGTGGTGAGTTGATATCTCAGTGTTATTTTAATATGCCTTTCATGGATGGCTAGTGATGTGGAACATTTTTTCATATATTTTCTTGCTTCTTTAATTACATCCTCTGAGAAGTGTGTGTTCATTTCTGATGTCCATTTCTGGATTGGGCATTTAAATTTTGGAACCCTA
This sequence comes from Ctenomys sociabilis, assembly GCA_004027165.1. NCBI lineage: Eukaryota > Metazoa > Chordata > Mammalia > Rodentia > Ctenomyidae > Ctenomys > Ctenomys sociabilis. Next base: position 33,908 of record PVKA01013748.1, on the reverse strand, counting down.
AAGTTTTTTAGTTCCTTATAAATTCTAGAGAGCAAACCTACATCTGTGGGCTTATTAGTTAAGATTTTTTCTAAATTTATGTGTTGTCTTTTCACGTTCTTGGTAATTTCTGTTGATGTGCAAAAACTTACCAGGAAGAAGTGGTCCCAGTTGTTAATTCTTTCAAGTATTGCCCGTGCAATTCAATTTTTGTTCATGAACTCTCTGCCTTCTCTTATGTCTTCAAGAGTTCCTCCTACTTTCTCTTCTAGGAGATTTAGTATCTCTGTTTTAATGTTTAGATCTTTAATCCATTTTGAATTTAGCTTAGTGCATGGTGATAGAACTGGGTCAAATTCTAGTTTTCAGCATGTAGACAGCCAGTTTTTCGGGAACTATTTGTTAAAGAGGCTATCTTTCAACCAGTAAGCATATTTGGTCCCTTTGTAGAAGATAAGGTGGCTGAGTGTGCTTGTAAAGTTTTCTGCATCTTCTAAACTATTCCATTGATCATCAGGTCTATTTTGTTGCCAGTACCATGCTGATTTTATCACAGTAGCTTTGTAGTATAATTTCAAATCAGGAATTGTAATGCCTCTTGCCTTCTTTTTGTTGCCCAGGATTGCCTTTGCTATTTTAATTCTTTTCTGGTTTCAAATAAACTTTAGGAACTATTTCTCCAGATTTGTGTTGTATGTTTGTGGTAGGTTAATAGGGATTGCATTAAACTGATACAAAAATTTTAGAAGGGCAGCCATCTTCATAATGTTGCTTCTTCCTATCAAGGAAAAGGGAATATCTTTCCATTTTCTGAAATCCACTGCGATCTCTATTTTCAGAGTACTATAATTTTCCATGAAAAGATCTTTGACTTCTATAGCTAGATTAATTCCTCAGTATTTCATTTTCCTCGGTGCTATTGCAAAAGGTATTGTTTCTCTAATTTCCCTCTCAGTGTTTGTTACCTGTGTAGAGGAATGCTATGGACTTTTTGGTACTGAATTTGTATCCTGCTGTGCTACTGAATTTGTGTACAATTCTAGTAGGTCTTTGGTGGAGTTTTTTGGGTCTTCCAAGTAAAGTATCATGTCATCTGCAAACAATGAAGGTTTCACTTCTTCTTTAACTATTCTTATTGCTTTTATTTCTCACTTTTTTTCTGTGTTTATTTTTTTTAATTTTATTGAGGAAAAAATAGCAATGAGACTGTTTAAAAACTGATTAATAGAACAGTTTCAATAATTAATACATTTCACATTGTTATCTTCAGAGTGGTTATTCATAGTACAAGATTTAGACAAGATATCAGTACAAATCCTTCTTCTCATTGAATTAAGTGAAAGTACTTTATATCTATCCTAACTATTCTGTATATAGAAATACAAAATCGTTCTTCCTTTGTATCCCCTTTTTTTCTTTAGTCCTGACAGAGATGGGCATTCCATTCGCATCTAAATACTATAGGTGCATGAATTCAGCAAAGCAATTCAACACAGTCCAGCAGTCCACAATAGTAGTGGATTATCTGAAGAAGTTTTTGACTTGAGCCTTTCAGACCTCAGCATATTAATGTGGCTTTACTTTATATACCTAATTTTTATACTTTTCTGCTAGATGGTTAAGACAAAGGTAAAGCAAGACCTATATAACAAGAAATGTAACTTTTGTATCTGATAAGGTCAGTCAATTACCCTCAGGATTTATCCTGTAACCCTATTCTGCCCTTTATAGATCCTTTGTCAGTGTCAGACATGTGGATGAGTCACGGCCATTGCTTCACCAATTTGTTGTCTGTGAAAGACTGAGAGAATGTTTTCTCTCCATGTGACTCTCCTTAGGCACACTCTACATCATTAATCATATTCCTCTGTGGCCCCATAAATTCCTTGATCAGAAAATTTGGGACACAACTGAGTTACCTGATGTTACAGTACAGGCTGTCCTATATCCTGAATCTTCACTGACTTTGAAAGGCTAGGGCCAAAATGCTGATTGACCAACAGCCCTTCCTTTTCCCTAATTTTTCATCTGCAAACTTAAGTTGTTAACCCTCCAGAAGAGAAGCTTACTATTACCCTGTAACATATGCAGTATGTAGTACCCTATCTATCTAAATATCAAACATCTGAGGTATAACATGGAAGAAGTATTTTCCATCAAGTATTGATATGTTAAACTTTAAGTCCTTGCAGAATAGAAAAAAAAATTAAAGAAAAATAATTAAAAATAGGAATAAACACATATTTTTACACAGAAATTTAGAAATCTGATCATATACAGCATTGCAGCAGGACAGTCCTGTGACTTTTTTTCTTGTGTCATTTTTTTTCATTTATTACCCTTTATTTGAAAAAAAAAAAAGACTTACTTGAGAGACAGTATGATAATAATTGGTATGTCATGACAAGAAGTACATATTTAGAAGACCAGAATGACAGGCATTACAAGCTTGACCCTTCCATTACACATTGCTATCTTCAGTGCAATTACTTGGTTCACAGGTATCAGCATGTACAGTTAGTCAGGGTGAGCATCCTACCAATTAACTGCTAGTTTCAAACACCTGCTGATGTTTTCAGTATCATTGCCTTACCCAACTTGTGGGTATAAATGTATGGCTTTCTTCTGTCATGTTTCCCAGTTTTTCTCTTGCCCACTCCTCATTGTCCAATCCTCAAGTTCTCGCTTTCCTTTTTTTTTTTTTTTTTTTTTTTTTTTTTTTTTTTTTTTTTTTTTTTTTTTTTTTTTTTTTTTTTTTTTTGTCTTCTTTTGAGACAGGGTCTCACTATGCAGTTCAGGCTGGCCTTAAGCTCACTTTGTAGCTCAGGCTGGTCTTGAACTCACAACAATCCTCCTGCCTCAGCCTCCCGAGTGCTGGGATTACAGGCATGCGCCACCACGCCCGGCTTCTCGCTTTCCTTTTAATTATGTTATACCTTTCTATTTGTATTTCTTCTGTTGAGTTCATATACTATGGAGACTATATATATTTACAAATGTGGGTCTGGTTTATTGCGCTTATAAGTATATCTTCAAGTGGCATCAACTTAAATATGAAGGATTCTAGTTTATCATTTTTTATAGCTGAGTAATAGTCCATTGTATAAAAATACCACATCTTTTTCAACCATTCCTCATGTGACAGGCATCTTGGTTGTTTCCAATATTTGGCTATCACAAATTGTGCTGCTATAAACATAGGTGCACATATATTACTATTTTCAGTTACTCAGGGAAAATTCCCAGTAGGGAGATAGCTGGCTTGATTGGGATTTCCAGTCCTCGTTTCTCAAGGAGTCTCCACACTGATTTCCATAATGGTTGCACCAGTCTACATTCTGACCAGCAGTGGAGAAGTGTTCCCTTTTCCGACAGCCTCTCCAACATTTGTCATTGGTTCATTTCTTTATGATAGCTATTCATTCTAGGATGAGATGTTATCTCAGTGTTGTTTTAATTTGCATTTCATGGATGGCTAGTGATGTGGAACATTTTTTTCATATATTTATTCACTTTAATTTGGTTTTCTGAGAAGTGTGGGTTCTTCTCACATGCCCATTTCTGCATTGTATCTCCAAGTTTAGGGGCCTTAATATTTATTAGTTCTTTATAAATTCTGGAGAGCAGACCTTTGAGTGCTTATTAGTTAAGATTTTTTCGAATTTTTTTTTTTTTGCTTTGTTGGCAATTACTTTTGACATGCAAAAACTTCTCAATAACAGGTGGTCCCAGTTGTTAATTGGTTCAAGTATTTCCTGTGTAATTTGATTTTTGTTCATGAACTCTTTGCCTATCCCTATATCTTCAAGGGTTCCTCCTACTTTCTCTTCCAGGAGACTAAGTGTTTCTGTTTTAGTATTTAGATCTTTAATCCATTTTGACTTTAGCTTAGTGCATGGTGATAGACCTGAATGAAGTTTTAGTTTTCGACATATAGAGAGCTAGTTGTTCCAGCACCATTTCTTATAAAGGCTATCTTTCTTCCAGTAAGCGTATTTAATCACTTTGTTGAAGATTAGGTGCCTGAGTGTTGTCATAGAGGCCTCCGCATCTTTAAATCTATTCCATTGATCCTCAGATTTATTTTGTTGCCAATGCCATGCTGATTTTATCACAGTAGCATTTTAGTATAATTTCAAGTCAGGAATTGTAATGCCTCCTGCCTTGTCTTTATTGGCCAGTATTGCCTTTGCTATTCTAGGTCTTTTGTGGTTCCAAATAAATTTCAGGAAAGATTTCTCTAGGTCTGGGAGGTATGTTGGTGGTAGGTTGATAGAGATTGCATTAAATCTGTGCAACAGTATTGGGAGTATGGCCATTTTCACTATGTTGGTTCTTTTAATCACTGAGAAAGGAATATCTTCCCATTTTCTGAAATCCTCTATGATCTCTTTTTTTCAGAATGCTTTAATTTTCCATGAAATGATCTTTGACTTCTTTAGTTACATGAATTCCAAGGTATTTCATTTTCTGTGGTGCTATTGTAAAAGGTATTGTTTCTCCAAGTTCTCTCTCAGTGTGTTTGTTATCTATGTAGAGAAATGCTATTGATTTTGTATCCTTCTATGCTACTCAACTTGTGTACAATTCTAGTAGGTTCTTGGTGGAGTTTTTGGGTCTTCCATGTAAAGTATGTCATCTGCAAATAATAATTTAAGTTCTTCTTTACCTATTGTTATTCACTTATGTCTCCCTCTTAATGGCTCTAGTTAATGATTCTAAGGCTATATTGAATAGGAGGGGTAATAGTGACATCCTTGTCTTTTACCAGATCTGAGAGCAAAAGATTTCAGTTTTTCCCTGTTTAGAATTATATTAGCCATTGGGTTGTCATAGATGGCTTTTATCAAATTGAAGTAGAGGCCTTCTATTCCAAATTTCTGTAGGACTTTGAACATGAATGAATGTTGGACTTTGTGAAAAGCCTTTTCTGCATCAATTGAGATAATCATGTGCTTTTTTGGATTTGGCTCTATTGATAAAGTGCTTTACAGATGTAGACTTGCATATATTGAACCATCCTTGCATCATTGGGATGAATCCTACTTATTAATGATGTATAATATTCTTGGGGATTTGCAATGCTCTTTTTGCTAGGATTTTTCCATGTATGTTCATGAGGGAGATTGGCTTATAGCTCTCTTTTTTTAATTGTGTTGTTCCCTGGTTTTAGTATTAGTATAATACTTGCCTCCAGGGTTGATTTTAGGAGGATTGATGCCTTTTCAATTTTATTGAAGTATTTTAGGAATATAGGAATTATATCTTCTTTAAATTCCTTGTAGAACTGTGAATCCATCAGGACCTGGAATTTTCTTTTTTGCTAGGTTTTTTATTACATTTCGTACTTCATTGATTGTAATTATGCTATTAAGAGTTATATCTTCTTGAGGAGTCTCCACACTGATTTCCATAATGGTTGCACCAGTCTATATTCCCAGCAGCAGTGGAAAAGGGTTCCTTTTCTCCTGTAGCCTCTCCAACATTTCTTATTGATTGATTTCTTTATGATAGCCATTCTTTCTGGGGTGAGATGTTATCTCAGTGTTGTTTTAGTTTACATTTCTCCAATGGCCAGTGTTGTCGAGGTTTTTTCATGTATTTATGTGCCTCTTATATTTCTTCCTCAGAGAAATCTGATCATCTCAGATTTCCATTTTTACATTGGGTCTTTAAGCTTTGGGACCCTAATGCTTTTTAGTAGAAGGCCTTTGTCCAAGTGATTATTAGTTAAGAATTTTTCCAATTTTGTTGGTTGTCTTTTCATTCTGTTGACAATTTCTTTTGATGTTCTCAATAAGAGGAGGTCCCAGTTTTTAATTCTTTCAGCATGTTCTGTGCAGTTTGATTTTTGTTCGTTGAAATGTTTGCCTACCCATATATCTTCAAGAGTTCCTCCTACTTTCTCTTTCCAGGAGTTTCTGTTTTAATGTTTAGATCTTTAATCCATTTTGACTTTAGCTTAGTGATGGTAGATCCAGGTCTAGTTTTAGTTTTTGTCATGTAGAGAGCCAGTTTTTCCAAAACCATTTGTTGAAGAGACTGTCTCTCTTCCAATTAACATGTTTGGCCCCTTTGTCAAAGATAAGATGGCTGAGTGTATTTGTTATTACTGTATTTGGAAGCTTTCAAGAGGTGGAACAGTGCAGCTTCTGTGGTACTCACTGATTTCAGAGTCCTGTCCTCCTGACTGCATTAGTTTGCTAAGAGTCTGAGGAAAACAAATACGACACTGAGAAAGGTTGTTTTGTTGTTCATCTTCCTATTGAGCAGAGGAATTTAGTGCCTTTATTAATAAGCTGCTTTGCTATTGAGAAGCATATTTCTAAATTGAAAGAATTTTGTCTTTTTGATTTTTTGAATTTTTCATATTGAAGTTATTTTTTTAAGTCATGCTTCAGAAATATACACTGCAAAGCTATGTGTCCCAGAGGATGCCTGTACTCCCAGCTGGCAAAAAAAGAAAAGAAGCAAAGAAAATATTGTTGTAAATATTTATGCACCTTTGGGACAAAACAAAATGGAACTTATTTATTTATTTATGTGGAATTGGAGATTGAACTCAGGCCCTTGCACTTGCCAGGCAAGTGCTTGTTCTACTGAGTTATCTCTCCAGCCCCAGAACTTGTTTATTGAAAACAAGTGGTTGAAAAATGTCATTGGTCCAAAGTGGGCACTTATCCTGCTGAGCTATCTCACCAGCCTGCATGAAGGTTTTATTTAATGTTATTTAAATATTGTTTAAAATAGTTTTCCTTACTGGCTTCTATTGCTTCTAATGACAAAATGTCACACACAACTTACATTAGATCTAATAGAGCAAATAATTGAAAAATATGAGACAAGGAAATGTCAACCGGGATGTCCATGACAGGCATCTTCACCATTAAGTTTAGTGAATAGACATTTGATAGAAATTGTGTCACTCACAGAAAAGAAGGAAAGGCCTACATGACGGCATGAAGTGCTTCGTTGAGAAAATCAATAGTGCAAAAGGAATTCAGGCAGAGTAGTCACTGCTGTCCACATTCGAATATTGTATGGTAAATGTTGAAGATGTACTGTACACAGAAAAGTTATTGAATAAAATTGCCATTCTGTATTTCCTGTTATCTTATAAAAATTAATCAAAATATGCATTTTTTGGGTCATCTTCTATTTCAATCACTGGACTGGTAAGTGGCTAAAATATGCTTCATGATCACAGAAAGACAGCTTAAAAATTTTATTCAGTGTTTTTTCCTTGCTGACATGTATTACTTCTAATGACAAGCTATGTTTCTCAGAATGCTATTTATCTGGAGTAAGAGGACAGAGCTTCATTTGACTTTTGCAAAGATGTCATTGTTTTTTGTATAAATATGTTCAAAGAGGAGACTACACTCAGTTGCCTGCCTCCACCTCTCCTGCTAAAGGCAACACAGGACTTGTTTAACCCCATAGCACTCGGCACAGCAGCGCTCCTGACTGAGGAGCTTGCTGTGCATAGTCAAGTGCATCCGCAGGGAAAGGCGCTCACTGTCCGCCAGAAGGTGATGAAATGGGGAGGTGTAAGAAACAAGCTGCAATCATGAGACAACTTACGGAAACAAAGACTACAAGAGATATAGATGTTCCTGTCCATTCTAATACAAATATATTTACATATAAAATAAATAGGGCTTATTCTTTTCCCATTTGCCTGCATGTAGTGGCACAAAATGTGCTAATGAAAATTCATCTTAAATAAGTTAGTATTTAAGCTACAAAACATTCATGGGAGCTTGTGTCTAAGCTAGAGGAATGCATGAATATCACAGATGGGTACAAGGCCTTACCTGTGTGCTCTTTGGGGGAGACTGCTAGCATGCCTTCAGTAGGGTAAGGAATAGTGGTGTTACATTAGGAAGCATGACTATGCCAGGTTTAGTGTTTGAATATAAAATACCTTTCAACTGTCCCAAGTTAACTCTCTGCAAATGTGCTTCACATGATTTCATGTCCTGTGGTTTAGCACTGGCCACAGAACCATATAACAGGTTGAAAGCTGATGGGAGGCAACAGGTCTTTCCTATGAGCTCTGTGGGTTCAGCACCCCAGGCCTTGGTGCTGCTCGTGCATGCTGCTGCTGATCCACCAGCTCAGCTCACGGTGACACAAATGATGCCCTTCTCCCTGCATCTCCTTCAGTTTCCTTTGGTCTTGGGACAAGTGTGTGTGTACCATGATGGCAAATGACACTGATTCTCCTAAAGGTTACTCAGGAAATACATTCCAAGGAGTAGAGGTGAGGAACAGACAAGTTTTTGTTTATCCTTTTAGATTCCAGCTGCTATCAGGGTCCCTATCCAAGTCTCTCCCAAATGTGAGTACTGGTGGCTGTCCATTAAATCAGGCACAGTGCCAGATCCACGGGCCTAAGCTCTGCAGAAACCTTCTCTCCAGATCAAGCAGATGCAGAAGGTCACCTCAGCCATGGCCCTCACTGCTCCTCGTTCTGTGAATGCACCTGACACAAAGCCTGAAGGAAAAATCAAGAAGTTGATTTCTGCTGTTTTCTTATAACCACATTTAGGACCACAAACTTGTGCTTGTCTTCCATTTCCAAATGACACAGAAGAGAGTTTTATTTAGAACGGAATCTTCTAATCCAGATCATAGATTAAGAAACCACAGTGCTCTGTTCTGGTGTGGAATCTGCAGATGCAAGTCTCAGCTGGGCTCTGCAGGGGGGCCTGTCAGTGTGGAGCTCCTGAGTTTTTGTTCTGCCTTTACTGTCGCTTCAAGCACTGTGCTTGAATAGCACAGAAATATTTTGCTGCATCTTCCATCCGTACACTATAGATGATGAAACTCACAAAGTTAACTTTCAGAAAATTGACTGAGTAGCGTCCAGTCCTTTTAGTTTGACCAGGAGCACTCTGAATGAGGAAAGTCATCTCTCCGCTGGCAAGCTGCTTGTACCAGAAAAGGTACTCTGCGACCTGTTTTGTCTCATATTCACAGTCTAGCGTGGCTAATTTCCCTTCTGTCCCAGATGTGGCTGGCAGGAATTGAGTCACTTTCTGGGCCACACTGGGTCCTATAGAAACAAACAGAAAACTGCGCTGATCCTCTGATACACTGAATAACAGCAAAAGCAAATATTTGTACCTTGCATGTAGGTCTTTGACTGTGAAAGACAAACTATATCCAAGACGACAATAGAATCTATTCCTTCTGTTTACTTGGTGTTATGACCCGTTTACATTTTACAATGAACAGAACTACTTCAAAATGATAAAAGTAATTATGAGAATAATTTAGGGCCAAACACATGCAGAACTGGTCGTAGCTTATTTTCCTTTCTTCCGCCCCCTTTTCTCCCCTCCCCACATGAAGCTCCATATTCCTGTGTGCAGTCCCTTCATCCTCGCACCATCCATACCAGAGCAGATGAAGGCCACCCACGCCCACAGCAGGCCGGAAAGCAGCATGTGGCCGTGTCCTTGTGCATAAGTCTCTGTGCTGTGCCTCAGGCTTCGAGGTGAGGGTCTAAGAGTGCCCTGTACTTATCTGCTTCCTGGGTTCTTCTGTGACTCCCGAGCAGGAAGTGGGGTTTCTTAGGCTTCTGCCCGTGAGACCTGCGCACCCGTGAGCGCAAGTGCAGCTCAGCCCAGAGTGTTGTTCGGGCTCCTTGTCTTCTCTGATAAATCAGGCGGCTCCTCAAGACAGGGCTGGGATGGCAGCGAGGGCTGCGGTTTGGCACTGAGGAAGTACAGTCTGAGCGAGCTGCTGTGCACTTAGATTTCTCAGTAAAGTACTTCTGGAATTTAGTGTTGAATGGATGGACCCTTCTCCTCACCTACTTACTAGACTCAAATTCAGCAAATATTCTTTTCAATATAAGACTTTGGATCTATTAAAAACAAATAACATCCAAGACAGGGATAGGATCTGTTCTTTTTTTGGTTACTCAGTTCTACAACCTACTTAAATTCTACAACTAATAGAACTTTTTCAAAATTAAATGACCAAAGTAAAACCTTTCAGAAGTTGAGTGTATTTTTGAAAAAATATTTCTTTAAAAATTGACTTGGAGCTTTATATTGGAGATTAGAAGAAGCTAATGCATTCATTCCTGTAAATTACACCAAAAAATGCAGTTATTATATCGTGTGGAATGAAATGGTCCCGACATCACATAACCATTACTTATTAACTACATTAGAAGCTGGGTTTTGTATGTTGTTGTGTGACCCTGGGTCATGAACATGGCCTACTTCCATTGGTTTCAATCTTTTAGTGGATGAATTAATATGAAGCAGCCAAAAGGCAAATAGACAACTATAAAAGAGCATTCAAAAAATTCTCTAAAAAAATTTCTATTCTTGCTATGAGTTTAAGTAATAGATCAGAGGGTGGTACAGCAAAGAGTTCCTAAGGATTTGAGTCAACTCTGCAGACAGATAAGAAGCAACCTGTGACCTGGACTGGAATTATTTGTACCTAAGGAGATATAGGCCATGAACACCCTCAGCCACCTGGGAAACATCTTGGGGGCAAGGCTTCCCTCTTGTTGAGAGGGACATTTTATCTCCTGATGGTCCAGGTGCAGGGCTTCTTAGCAGTAGGGAGCAGCTGCCTCTGAAGTGTGGTTTATTGTACTTTCTTTCTTTTCTTTTTTTTTTTTTTTTTTTTTTTGTTGGTAGAACTAGAGGTTGAACTCAGGCTCTTGTGCTTACCAGGCAAGCACTTATTCTACTGAGTCATCTCCCCTGCCCCTTGGAGTGCAGTTTCTTAATGGGTCAAGTTGGGCTGTGCTGTAATACCTAGGTGGGGAAAACCATGCCTTCTTAAACACTTGCTTGATCTTGCCCTTTACTAAATTGAGAAATTGTGATATCCGGTAAAATATAAAGCATAATATGACATTTAAGCAGGTATTGAAAGATAAGAAATAGACATTTCCAAATTTTGTAAAATAATCTGTGATAAAATCTGCCAGTTTGTGTAAAAGCAAATATGAAAGCAGTGTTTTGACTGCTTTCTTGATTCAAATCTGATACTAATTTAAAACATATTGAGCATTCCTTAGCTTCCTTAAAAAGAAAACTAAGAAAATCTTACCTCCTTTGCCCAGAAAGATGAGATAGTACAGGACTCTCAGTTCTGCAATTTCTCCAGTTGTGTGTAGGATGAGTACCAGCAGCAGCAGCTACGGCATATCTTTCCAAGGCAACTCTGAGCTTCATTTTATTGTAAGCTCTTAGAAGGAGAATCTGTGACCTTCTTAATTATAAAATTCAATCATGTTTTTACCATAAAGGCATGTGCATAGTTTGGAGCAAGGTTGTAATTCTTATTTTAGAGTTTGGAAGAAAAAACCTTAACCAAAAGGCTGTTCCATCAATAAAAACATCCAAACAGATGAAGTGTAGGTGTTGTGCAAAACAAAAATAACTTTATTGCTTGGGCATACCATAAATATTTTATTCTTGTTTATGATGAAATTGCATATGGTTAAGGAGTTAAAGACAAAATTCCAAATTCTAAAAATGCATTTATAAAGAAACCCAAGAGGACATAATTGAGCTATTTGGTGGAAATCAGTTCTCAGAGATTCTTCCTGTGTTCCTTATAAACTCCCAAGTCCACATCCCAAAAGAAACCACACTATTGTGCTAAGGTGCCTAGATCTTCCCTGTTCTTCCTCTCTCTGTGGCCTTGGTAATGCTAACCTCTGTGTTGGGCACTGCATTTTGTACTATCCTTTTGTATTTCAATTCAGAGAACTCTACTGCCATCAGATGTGAATGCTATTCCAAATTTCTGAGGTAACCTTTCAAACTACTAGAAAACAAAAATGAGAGAAATTTTAAGAGCAAGAGAGCATTCATACCCTGACCTCTGGTGGCACAGCTGCTGCTGCCAAGAGCCAGTAGATTTTATTTCCTTGCTTTGCTTTCTCTTCTGTGTACTGAATACTTAGCACTGCAGGCTGGAGATATATAGTTTGTATTGGAGATCTTTACAAGTGTGTGTATGAGGTAATTAAAACCTAGACTGAATAAAAACTACACTGTGTAACCAGTTAAAAGACCAGCACTATCTGTTGACATTTCTCCTATGCTTAATATAAAAGTACATAGACATTGCCTTTACAAATGCAGGCAGGCACTTACGCCACTGATCTAACTGCCCAGCCCTTGCTTCTACAGTTTCAGAAATCCAGCCTTACATTCCCTGAAACATTTTCCTGGACTGCTCACTCTGAAGAGGCAGGAACTCCAAGCCCTTCTCTGGTCTATCTAGATGCTCACCAGTCTATATATGGCCAAATCCCAAGGCCACTGTTCACAGGATTGCTCCATTCTTGTTCTCCTCGACATTGGTATCTTTTCAGGCTGCTGACCCCAGTCCTCATTCCCATGTTCCCTGTGGCTGTGGCTTTTGTCTTAATCTCTATGGACAATTGTTCTGAGGGAACAGCATGAGGAATCAAACACGTGACCAAGATTTGATGAGTATCCTGGGCACATTGGACTCACTCCTGGATCAGATTAACTCCCTCACTAAGTTGCTAGGGTGATGCTACAGAACAGACAGGCCTAAGTTATATCTTTTCCTAAAAGTAACTTAGGAGAGACTAAAATCTCTGTGATAAGACAAACTTGGAGACAGTGGCCAGGAACCACCTCAGGGTCACTAACAACCCTAGCATTAATGCTTCTTCTACCTGGGCCTCATCTCAGAAGGCCAAATGTAATACACCCAGCAAAAATTTGCCTGGGTCACTAAATAAGGAGGGAAATGAACAGAAAATGCCTCCCCCAGCCAGGACACTTCGGTCTCTCATTTGCCCACATAGTAGTTGCTGTTTCAGTTCTAGTTGCTGCTGTCTCTTAGGAACAGCTGCTCACTGTGATGCGTAGCTAGCTGATCATTAGGATGCACCTTGTATAACCCAGTCCCCATTTGACAAGCCCTTCTGCCTCTGGACTTCCTGTTTGCTAATCTCCTATCAACCCTAGAGCACCACAGATCATGGTCTAATATTGTAGGAATGATCCCAGTCAGTGCCCATTAATATAAAATAAATCTGCCTCCAAATCCTCGGTATTTCCTTCTGTTTCTACTTACCATTGCCCACAGAGGTGAAGGAGATGATAGACGAAGAAGACCTCAGTTGTTTCTGTGAATGCCAGTTGTCCACCTGTGTCCCACTGTGTCCTCACAAGTCTCTATGTCACCATGTTCTCACCCAACTGTCCATAGCAAAAGTGAATCTAAGTCAAGTTCAGTACAAGATGGAAAGACAAAGAATTTGCAGAGGTTCCTCCTCCAGCTCAGAACTGACAAAAGCCTCATCCTTATAATTAGTCTCCTATTCCACGTCATTCTTAGGGCTTCTGCTTCTGTGACTGTACCCGAGATAAAGTGGAAACAGATGGCTGGGAAATGATTTCCACTACTATTCAGAATCAATACTCTCAGTTTTGTGCTGTGGGCATCTTGAAATTAAATTGACTCTTTAAGGTATTATGGGGTGAATTTTCAACATTAGCCCTATAAGTTTTATAACTTTATTTCTATTCTGTATGCTGTACTTCTGACTCAAAAAAATTCAAGGAATACAGTACAAGGGGAAAACCCCACACCTGGCCCCAGTTTACAAATGAGACAGAAGCAGCTTTCATTCAGAATTTACCCTGATCTAAAGCACACACAGGCAGCTGGTCTGTCTCTTACAGTGCCACCTGAGGTTTTGTTCAGTTTACTAGCACTTCAAACACAGCAAGTTCCCAGAGAGCACAGAGGTGTTTTACAGAATCTCCAAGTTGTAAGGCAGAAATGATATGACTGGTGGACTCAGCTTCTTTCTGGAACTTGAAAGAATACCGACTAATCTTTGCACTTTGATCAAAGAAATCTTATTTAATAATGAAAATAATTTGTCCTCCGGGAGTTGCTTGTAGCAGTAAAGGGCACACAAGCTCAAACTTGTCTCCTAGGCACAGTCCAGGGTGACTGTTTCCCACTCTGGCCTGGACACAGTTGGCTGGACTTGAGTCACTTTCTGTGAAAATCAGGCATATCATCTAAATGCTGATTGCATCATTTTTTTTCTCTCAGTTCTAGTACCTGCTTAAGTTTTACAATTCAAAACAAGCTACTTCAAAATAAAAAGACAAAAACTGTCCTTTTTGTATTTTAGAAGCTATTCAGTTTTCTGTGTCTTGTAAAATTACTTCAGGAATTAATGCATTTTTCTTTCAAACTCTGATGTTGAATTTTACTGACTAGGTTTTAAGGAGATGGGGGCAATCTCAGTACCTCAAGGTAAATTACAACTAAATATATTTGTTAGATGGCCTCATGGTGGGCACAGAGGTCTTCCATCACGCAGTGTTGTAAGCTGATCACACAGAGTGTGATGTCCATGTCTATGTATCTTCCAAGTACTGAACAGCATGTGAACATCACAGAAGTGGATGGCTGGATTTTTTTATGCTGCTACATGATTTAAGAAATGTAGTAAGTAATATTCCATTTACTGATTTTTTTAAAAATTAATGAATTTATATGAAGTGACTGAAATGCAAATGGGCCAGTTGCCAAAGATTCTAAGAGACTTGCGGTTCCTGAAGCAGGTACAGGAACAGAACAATGTATGTTGTAGGGGGTTTGTCAGTGCTAGAGGTCTTTCCTGAGTTTTTTTTACCTCACTGAGCTGACAAGAAGCCGATGTTCTAGTCTGCAATTATTGTATTTAAGTGAGAGACAAAAGAATTCTCTGCCTCTGATACGGGAGTGGCCTTCAGCTCAGAGAACAATGTGGCCACGTCCCGCTGTGGGAGGAAATGGGTTCATTAAGGCTTCGTTGCAGCACAGTGGACAGCACGCTGGCTGCAGCTCCCGAAGGTCACCACCTCAATTGTGGGGGATCACGGGTGTAGAGGGCACTGATGAAGCCCACAGCAGCAGGTTCAAATAAAAGAGAGGTCTTTGTTTTTTTCAATATATTTTTATTACTATAGCTTTACTTCATATTATTTTTTATTTATTATTTATTTATTTGATTGAAGAGCAAATAGCAATGAGACAGTTTCAAGACAAATTAACAGGACAAATTCGATAAATTAATACATTGCAAACTGTTTTCATAATGTTTTGGTATCGTACAGGGTGCATACATAATATTATACTTACAGACATTATTATAGCAGATGTCTCTAATCAGTGAATTAAGAGAGTGTAGCTGTTTACTTATCTTATTTTTATAACTGAATTATATCACAGATTCAATAATTAATACTTTCTACCTTGTTATTTTCCTAGTGGTTGTCCATAGTACTAGAAACCGACATAATATCTTGTCCAACCACTATTAGTGCAAATATTGCTTCTCATCGAATTATGTAGAAGCAGGGCATATTTATCCTAACTGTACTGTTTAACACACACATCATGATTTTTCCTTTGTATACACCCTAATTTGTCTGGACCTGTCAAACATGGGCACTACATTGTCATTAAACCAATTTAGCTGCCTGAACTCGGCAACACAATCCAACACAGTCCAGCATTCCAAAACAATAGTGAGTTATCTGAAGAATTGTTGACTATAGTCATTTACAGCTCAACTTATTATTATGGCCCCATATAATATACCTCATTTTTATACTTTTCTGCTCGATGGTTAAGACTGAGATAGAGCAAGACCTATATAACAAAAGATGTAGCTTTTGTTTCTGATGAGGTCAGTCAAGTCCCCTCAGGGTTTATTTTGTAATCCTGTACCATACTCTGTAGATCCTTTCTCTGTGTCATCCATGTGGATGAGTCATGGCCATTGCTTGACCAGTTTGCTCTCTGTGAGAGACTGAAAGTTTCCTCTCCATGTGACTCTCCCCAGGCACAGTATACATCATCAATCTCTTTCCTGTGTGGTTCCATAATTCCCTTGTTCAGAAAATTTGGGACACAACGGAGTTTTATGATGTTACAGTATAGGTTCACCTATGTCCTGAGTCTTCACTGACCTTGAAAGCCTAGGGCCAAAATGTTGGCTGGCCTTGTGGCTCTTCTATTTCTCCAATTTTGACCTGTGAACTTAGGTTGTTAACCATCTAGAAGAAAAGGTCATTATTGCCCTGCAGCATATGCCATTCATTTTGCCCTATCTGCCTCAATTGTCTTTAGTTGTTGTACATTTCTATTTGTATTTCTTCTTTTGACTTCTTATACTAGGGAGACTATACGATATTTGTGCATGTGTGTCTGGTTTATTTCACTTATGAGTATATGTTCAAGTGTCATCCACTTCAACATAAATGCTTCAAGTTCATCATTCTTTATATCTGAGTAATACTCCATTATATAGAAATGCCACATCATTTTCAACCATTCCTGATGTGATGGACATCTTGGTTGTTTCCAAGATTTTGCTATCACAAATTCTGCTGCTATAAACATAGGTACACATATATCACTATGATAAAATGTTTTCAGTTGCTCTGGGAAAATTTCCACTAGGGGGATAGCCTGCTTGAATGGGATTTCTAGTCCTACTCTTTTGAGGAGTCTCCCTACTGACCTTCAAAATGGTTGTACTAGTCTACATTCCCACCAGCAGTGGAGAAGTGTTCCTTTTTCCCCACAATCTCTCCAACATCTGTTGTTGGTTGATTTCCTTATGATTTTCATTCTTTCTGGAGTGAGATTGTATCTCAGTGTTCTTTTTATTTGCATTTCATGGATGACTAGCAATGTGGAGCATTTTTTCACATATTTATTCGCTTCTTTAATTTCATCCTCTGAGAAGTGTGTATTCATCTCAGATGCCCATTTCTGAATTGGGTCTTTAAATTTGAGGGCCCTGTTACATCTTAGTTCTTCATATATTCTAGACAGCAGACCTTTGTCTGATTACTTACTAGTTAGGATTTTTTCAAAATTTGTGGGTTATCTTTTCATTCTGTTGGCAATTTCTTTTGACATGCAGAAACTCCTAAAGAAGAGTAGATCCCAGTTGTTGATTCTTTCAAGTGTTTCCCATGAAAATGTATGTTTGTTCATGAACTCTTTATCTACCCCTATGTCTTCAAGAGTGCCTCCTACTTTCTCTTCCAGGACATTGAGAGTTTCTGTTTTAATGCTTAAATATTTAATGCATTTTGACTTTAACTTAGTGCATGGTGACAGAGCTGGGTCAAGTTTTAGTTTTCGGCATGTAGAAAGCCATGTTTTCCAGCACCATTTGTTAAAGAGGCTATCTTTCTCCCAGTGAGCTTGTGTAGCCCTTTTGTCAAAGATAAGATGGCTGAGTGTTTTTGTAGATGCCTGTGCATATTCTAATCTATTCCACTGATCCTCAGGTCTATTTTGTTGCCAATACCATGTTGATTTTATCATAGTGGCTTTGTAGTATAATTTCAAGTCAGGAATTGTGATGCCTCCTGCCTTGTCTTTATTGACCAAGATTGCCTTTGCTATTCTAGGTTGTTTGTGGTTCCAAATAAATTTTAGGAATGATTTCTCTACGTCTGGGAGGTATGTTGGTGGCAGTTTGATGGGGATTGCATTAAATCTGTACAGGAATTTTGGGAGTATGGCCATCTTCATGATGTTGGTTCTTCCTATCCAGGAGCATGGAATATCTTTTCATTTTCTGAAATCCTCTATAATCTCTTTTCTTAGGGTGTTGTAATTTTCTGTGAAAAGATCTTTTACTTCCTTGGTTAAGTGAATTCAAAGATATTCCATTTTCTGTGGTGATATTGTAAAAGGTATTGTTTCTATTGTTTCCCTTTCAGTGTGCTTGTTATCTGTGTACAGGAATGCTATTGACTTTTGAGTATTGACTTTGTGTCTTGCTATTCTACTGAATTTCCATATCAGTTCTAGTAGTTTCTTGGTGGAATTTTTTGGGTTTGGCAAGGAAAGGATCATGTCATCTACAAATAGTGATAACTTAATTTCTTTTTTACCTATTCGTATTCCCTTTACTTCTCCCTCTTTTCTAATGACTGTTGCTAATGATTCCAAGACTATATTGAATAGGAGGGGTGATAGAAGACATCCTTGTCTTGTACCTGATTTAAGAGTAAAAGATTTCAGTTTTTCGTCATTTAGGATTATATTAACTTTTGGATTGCCATAGATGGCTTCTATCAAGTTAAGGTAGGGCCCATCTATTCCAACTCTCTGTACGACTTTTAAAATGAATGAGAGTTGGACTTTGTCAAAAGCTTTCTATGCATCAATTGAAATCATCATATGTGTTTTAGATTTCAGTCTATTAATGTAGTGTATTGCATTTATAGATTTTCGAATATTGAACCATCCTTGCTTCCCTGGAATGAATCTTACCTGGTCATGGTGCATGATCTTCTTGATGATTTGCTGTATTCTATTTGCTATGATTTTATTGAGTATTTTTGCATCTATGTTAATGAGTGAGATTGGCTTGTAGTTCTCCTTTTTAGTTATGTCTATTCCCTGATTTTGGAATTAGTTTAATACTTGCTTCTAGAAATGATTTCGGGAGGACTGCTTCCTTTTCAATTTCACTGAAGAGTTTGAGGAGTGTAGGGATTACATCTTCTATAAATTTCCTGTAGAATTCATCTGTGAATCCATCACAACATGGACTTTTCTTTGTCAGTAGGCTTTTTATTACATTTCGTACTTCATTGGCTGTTAGTGGCTTATTGAGAGTTGTTGTATCTTCTTAGTTCAGTTTTTGTAAGTTGTATCTTTCTAGGAATCTGTCCCTTTCATCTGTGTCTTCTATTCTGTGAGCATAAAGATTGCTCAAAGTAGCTATGGATAATCTTCTGGATTTCCACTGAGTCTGTGGTGATTTCACCCTTTTCCTTTCTTATTGCTTTATTTGAATTTTTTCTTTCCTCCTTTTGATGAGGTTGGCTAGAGACTTATTAACTTTATTTAGTTTTTCAAGGAACCAACTTTTTGATTTGTGGATTCTTTGAATTGTTTTCTTCATCTTAATTTTGAATTAATTTCTGC
This sequence comes from Ctenomys sociabilis, assembly GCA_004027165.1. Taxonomy (NCBI): domain Eukaryota; kingdom Metazoa; phylum Chordata; class Mammalia; order Rodentia; family Ctenomyidae; genus Ctenomys; species Ctenomys sociabilis. The sequence goes on along the minus strand of PVKA01013748.1, from coordinate 14,936 downwards.
TCTAATAGTTAAGATTTCTTCCTCTGTTTGCGCTCTGGGTTTTGTTATCTCTTCTTTTTGTAGTTGTCGGAGGTGCAACATTAGGGTGCTAATTTGTTGCCAATCTGTTTCCTTAATGTGTGAGTTCATAGCTATGATTTTCCCTCTGAGAACTGCTTTCATCGCATCCCATAAATTCTGGTAAGTTGTGCTTGAATTTTCATTGAATTGTAGATATTGTTGTATTTCTTGCTTGATTTTTTCTGTGAGCCATTGATTGCTGAGTACGGCATTGTTTAATTTCCATGAATGTAGCACGTTTTTCTGGTTTCTTTTGTTGTTTAGTTCCAGTTTCATTGCACTGTTGTCAGATAATATGCATGGGATCATTTCTATTTTCTTGCATATACTTAAGCATGACTTGTGGACTATTATGTGTTGTGCTTTGGAAAAGGACCATGTGCAGCTGAAAAAAATATGCATTCAGCTATAGTTGGGTGGGACACTGTGTATATGCCCAGCAGGTCCATTTGTTCCAAGCTCTGATACATTTCTGCTACTTCTTTACTGATTTTTTGTCTGGTTGACCTATCTTTCTGAGATAAGGGAGTGTTAAGGTCTCCTGTTCAGATTGTGGTCTTATACATTAGGTTTTTCATGTCCATTAAGATTTGTCTTACATAGTTGGGTGCTCCTGTGTCTAGTGCATAGATATTTATGAGTGTTACCTCTTGCTGTTGAATTTTTCCCCTGACCAATGTATACTGGCCTTCTTTGTGTCATTTGGTCATTCTTGGTTTGAAGTTGAGACTGTCTGAGAACAGAATTGCTACTCCTGATTTTTTCTGAGGTGCTGGGGCATGTAGTGTTGTTTTCCATCCTTTGACTTTGACCTTATGAATGTCCTTTTGAGTAAAGTGTGTTTCTTTTATACAGCATATTGTTGGATTTTGTTTTGTAATCCACTGTGCCAGTCTATTTCTCTTTATTAGTGAATTGAATCTGTTTACATTGATGGTTATAATTGAAATATGCTGACTTATGTCTTTCATGATATTTACCTGGTATTGTTTACTCCTTTATGTCCTTTGTTTAATTGTCTGTCCTGTTTAGCGGGTTCTTTCCGTTCTCATTTGTGGAGTTCTGGTCATTGTGGTCTCTCTCTAGAACATATTTCAGCAACCTGTGTAGTGATGTCTTTGTCATCATGAAATTGTTTCGTTGTTCTTTGTCGTGGAAATATTTCACTTCTCCATCAAACTTGAAAGAGAGTTTTGCAGGGTATAATAGTCTGAGCTTGAATTTGTTTTCATACAGAACTTGAAGAACTCTTCTCCATGGTCTCCTTGCCTTCATGGTTTGTAGAGAAGTTTGCTATAGTTCTGATTGGTTTTCCTTTGAATGTGATCTGCTTCATCTCTCTAGCAGCTTTCAGTATATTACTCTTGTGTTGGATTTCTGGGATCTTGACTATTATATGTCTTGGTGTGTTTTTACTTGGATTGAAGTTATTTGGTGTTCTGTATGCTTCGGTACCTGAATGTTGGATTGTGCCCTCATATTTGCGAAATTTTCTGCAATTATTTCTCCCCAAATTCTTTTATGTCTTTTGTATTGACTCCTTCATTCTCGGCAATACCAATTATTCTCACATTGTTTATCCTGGCATCATCTTGCAGGTGATGGATTATTTTTTCCTGCATTCTTGTTGTTTTTAAGAGACCCTTTTTCACTTTTTCACTAGCTGTACTAGCATCCTCAAGATCTGAAACTCTGTCTTCGCTCTCACTCATATGGTTTTGTAGACTCATGATTGATATGTTTAGTTCTTCTATATCTCTTTGACTCTGCTTCATGCCTTCTATTTCTTCTCTGTATTTTTCATTCAAAGATTCCATCATATTTCTAATCTCCTCTATTTTTTATCCATGTCTTTAGAGGTAGCTATTTATTATTTTTCTTCAGAGTTTCTTCCAAATTGGGTTTCCTCAGTATTTCCAGACTTGTTTCTGTATTTCAGATGGTATGATTTCAAAGAATTCTTTTTTGATTTCAGAAATTAGTTCTGCTTTGAGTTCCTCATGACCTTTCTCCTGTTGTTTCTTTGCTTCAGATGCTGTTAATTCATAGGTTTCACCTGGAATAGTGTTCTCTGAACTTGTTCTGAGTGAGCATTGGTTTTCTTCCAGAAGTTTCTGGATTTTATTTTTTATTTCAGATGCTATGTATTCAAATATCCCTTTTTTTTTTTATTTCAGGCATTAATTGTTGTCTGAGTTCCTCTATACCTTTCCGCTTTTGTTTGCTTCTGTCTCTGTGAATTCATTCATTTCAGCTGAGCTAGTGTCCTCTGCATTTATTGGTGGACTGGCGACAGGAGATTGCATTTTTCTCCTTGTCTTTGTCATTTTGTATAGTACTGACCTCTGACTGTTGGTGTAGAACTTTGGTGCAGCTATATCCTTAGCACATAATGAGATTCAAGAGCCAGTCTATTAAGTTTGAGATTATCCAGTTATGCCTGGCCTGGATCTAGCTGTTGTGTTTAGTTCCTTTTTGCTGCTGCTCCTGTGATTCCCCTGTGTTGATTCCCTAGTTAGGGGAGCACTGAGGGACACAGAAGCTCTGCCTCACACTCACCAGACTGTGCGGGCGTGGATTGAGCGCCAAGAAAGTCACCAAAAGTTCTCACTCCCGTGGTGGTCTTGGGGGCATTGGCTACGTGGAGTTGCCAGGTAGGTCTGTCTGGGGTGTCTCAGGCAGGTCTCTGGCTAGGATGTCTTGGGGACTGAGGCTCTGGATGGTGCAGAGCATGCAGGAAGAAGCCAAAGGCTCTCCCTCAGACTCACCATGCACTCACCGAACTTTGATGCCCAGGGAGTTGGGGAAATTCCCACTCACTCAACGGGCTTTGAGCCAGGGGATCTGGGGAGTTGCTGATGAGTGGACTCTGAAGTCTCACGCCAGTCACTCCCTTGGAGGACTTGGGGGTAGGGGGTACGGTTAGCACGCCAGAAGAAGCCAAAGGCTCTCCCTCAGACTCACCACACACTCACTGATCTGGGAAGCTGCGCGACTTGTGCAAATTCCCACTCACTGGGATGTCTTGGGGGTGGGATCCAGGAGGCTGCTGTAGTGACCCCACTGTCTCATGCCGGTCATTCTAGCTGTTTGGGCATGGGGTGGGATCAAGGAAGGTCTTTGGAAATGGTGCATGTATTCCACTCCCAGTCTACTCTAGATGATTCTTTAGCAAGTGGGAAGTGATTTAATTGACCAAAGAATGGGGATGGAAAGGAAAGCTACAGAAATTTAAGAAATGTCATGCATGTGCTCCAAGTACTCAATATGAAGGTAAGATTATATGTCATAAATATGAACTATAAATAATATTTATAAAAATTATGAAAATCGGGAAAGTGGATCCATGGATGGAGTTAGGCAGGTGACCGAGCATAGGAAGGGGAGTTATAAAGAATCAGGTGTGCATGTGCACTTACTCCCAGAGATCCTTGCTAACTGTCTGCATTGCAGACATGTATTCATAAAATAAATTTTTTTGAATAAGACCCTGCATGTCTCTGTAAGCACTGTTCCACTGTACCGATGCTACAATTTGCAAGCTAGCCTCAGCACCTGGCCCCGAGGGCAGGAGGGCAATGCAGGATGGGGTTCCCCAGGCGGGGACTCAGAGAACAATCCTCACTGTGCACATGGAGGCCGTGGGTGCCCTCAGCAGCCTCCGGAGCAGCACACAGGCAGTGATTCCCTTCTGTTGATTTATATTTTGTAACAGCAGATACATGCCAGTTAAAAATGCTATTTTACTACAAATTCTGTAAGGTTGTGATTTATTCTTATCAGGTATATTTAATGGTTATAAATGTATTTAGTTTTTTTACTATATGTTGAGTTATCAGACAATATGTCTTTTCTTTAAAATTGTTTCTTTTGTTAATATCTTTAAAATTTATTGGTAAAAAATGTCCTTATTTTATCTTCATGCATTTTAAGTCATATTCTGGGTATATTTAATGGTTATAAATGTATTTAGTATTTTTATTATATGTTGAGTTATCAGACACTATGTCTTTTCTTTAAAATTGTTTCTTTTCTTAACATCTTTAAATTTTATTGGTAAAAAATGTCCTTATTTTATCTTACCATATTTTAAGTCCTATTCTGGATATGTTTGCTTTTTAGTGCTTCCTCTTACAGTTTTATTATTTTCTTACTTTGATAAAATAAATTACACAGCTGGTGTCAAAATCAATGCAAAGAATTTTCTTTGAATTCTGGAGGTCATAAGCGCATTCATCAGTCTCACAGTCAACCTGCTTCCTCTGGCGTCATAGGGAACAAGCAAATTGTGTGTCCTCCCTACCTTCAAGGCTTTCTTCCTTGCCACATTACACCACACTTCTGCTCTGATTCACTGTATCTTCCCCATATTTTGATTCACCTGTATGGTTCAGGATAAACTCTACATTTCCAAATCTTTCTATTAGCTGATCTGTAAATTTATTTAATTCATGTATTAAATTGTGTTCTCCAAGGGCTGGGGAGATAGTGGACTAAGTGCCTGCCTGGCAACTGCAAGGTCCTGAGTTCAATTCCTGGTACCACTCAAATAAATAAATAAATAAATAAATAAATAAATAAATAAATAAATAAATAAATTTAGTTCTCCAAATGCATATATTGAGTTTCTCAAGCATTTGAATATGATATTATCTAGCAATACAATTGTCACAGATGCATCCAGTTAAGGCATGTTAAAGCAGGCTCAATTATGGGATATTAAAAAGAATGTGACATGAAAAGTCAGGGGCACACACAGAGGGTGACATTGAAAGGTGACACAGATAGATGTGTCACAGAGGATGTTCATATGGAGTCAAGCTGTTGGGACCAAACATTAATGTTTGTTTTCTCAGAACTGTCTTCAGAGAGCAGAGGAGGAAATCTGTACTTCACAGTTTTAGGATAAATGCAGTGTGTGACTGGCAGGATCTCATGACAGAGAGGGCTTCTTGTGCAGTGCTCTTTGTCAATGATTTGCATTTTCTAAGCTTCTCAATAAATACAGTGTGCTTGCTCAGGTCAGGGCTCAGACAGAGGAGACTTCAGAGGCCCTGCACAGGATCACATCCAGCCTTGCTGCCCTTCCTCCTGGGCTCCAAAGGATCTGCAACATATTTTACCTGTACATGATATATCTTCATCCCTCTTTTTTCCCGTTCCCTTTCTGCCATGCAACTCCTCTTCCACTTTGCATTCACAAAGTCTGTTTCCATTTGTTTCTCTTTTCTTTCTTTTCTGTTCCACCCCCTGAACCCACTTCCCTTTGCTGAAGCTGCAGGGTGGGTTTGTGCACAGGCAGCAGGTGCCTGCAGAGCGCTGTGTGCTGGCTGCGCAGAAGTAGGTGGCTGAGTCTCCAGGCTGAACATCCTTGATGTGCAAAGAGAGCTCCCGGTCAGCTTTTCTGAAGAGCACTTTGAATCTCCCCTCTTCCTTTTCATTCACAATGGAACGTATGGCTATCAGTAGCTCAAGCCTTTGCCAGGGAGCTGCTGGTACCACGGGAAGTAGTCAAATGTAAATGTACCTTCCTTGTATGTGCAGTTCAGCACTGCGATCTCTCTCTCCTGGACTGTCAGCCACAGAGGGTTTTGTCTCACCTGTTGCTGGTCATTTTTCTTCTGCTGTCCATCCACCCCTGGTTAGAAAGATTTTAAAGAAGTCATGAGGTCCTGACATTATAGTTTCATTTCAAAGTTTCTAAAATTGCCTGCTTTTGCCTGTTCTCTAATGTTCCCATTCCCTCAATTTAATGCCATACCCTAGGTTTTCTCTTCTGCAACTCACATGTACAGTGAAGTCCTAGGATGAGAACTGATGCTCCCAGAATCCTGTCCATTCTTCCAGAAGCAGGGGCTCAGTATGAATCCCAGCGGTCCTCTGTCTTCCCTGACAGCTGGCTCTAAACTCACACTCACTTTAGTTCTTTCCACAGGCTCCGCCCATTTGCAGGTGATCTCACTTAAAGCTATTTCTGTCAGAGGCAGCACTTCCCAACCTCAGCCAAATGCTGTCTTTCAAAACCCGAAATTCTCTGTGCATATATGGAGAAGTCTCCATTTAAAATTTTTCTACACTAATCTATTTCTCCACTTTCCTCCCAACTTCTAAAAATATTGAAACTCACATTATAACAGCATCCCAGTAGAAATTCCCTTATTCTATAGCAATGAAAGATAAGAAGTCCCATGGATACAAGGATTAACCTATACAAGGACATTTCACTTTCTTATAAATCTTAAAGTTTATTGCTCTCACACGGTGGCATGATATTCCATTATAATCTACAGTCATACTTTGTCTCTGTCTTTTTGTCCTCAGAGAACTTCAGTTTCATTACAGTCCTTTAGATGTGGTAATATTTCATGACTCTAAGAAATGATAAGAGATATTTAAGTCCATGCCAGTCTTTTCCAGTTTTTATAAACTGTGTATCAGCTTGTAGGGCCCAAATAAATTTTAAAAAGTTTAAAATCTCCTAAGAGAGATGCCCCACTGGTTTGTAGCTGAGTTGAGTAATCCAAGTTCCTGAAACCTTAGGTAGGGCCATAAAACCTCTGGCCCAGTTTGAGCAAACATCACCCCAGGCCCGAAGACTTTCTTGAGGCCTGAGAACATTCTTGTGAAATAGGTCACATTGTTCAGTTACACCCTCTTACCAAAACCACAGAGTTGACCAATAGTTACACTTTAAACTCTCCCCTCTTAGTTTCCTTTTAAGCCATATATTCTCAAACCTACCAATTATTTTAAATGTTACCCCTCACTAACCAATGCAATTTGCTTCTGTAATTTGCTTGCACCCCCTGCTATCTTGTGGTTTTTGCCTTTAAAAACTGCACCTACCACGTTGACAGCGTGCTCTGTTCCTGCGTGTTCAGACCGCCTTGCATGCACGTGGTAATAAAGTTTTCCCTTTGTGATTTGCATGAGAGACCGACTCCTGGGGTCTTCTTTCGCTGTGATTCGACCCTTACAAGTTAAATCAAACATTTCAAAGAGTATTTCTGGGAAAAAGCATAGACTATCCTGGAACAATCTATTCTGGAGAAGTTCTGACCTAATAAGAGACAAAGAGAACATTTCTTTGACATTAGAAGATATGAGAACTTGGCTCCTCAGAAATAAAGTGTTTTTGTAAATCTGATCCTGAGTTTGAAAAGGCAATTTTTTTTATTATCTTGGATGAAAATGAAAATATAAAAGAATTAACTTCTTAAGGGCTGGTCAGATAGCTTAGTAGGCTAGCATGCCTTCTTAGACAGAGTACAGTGGTATGCCTTGCAGGCCCCACCCCTGGAGCACACTGAGACAGCCACTGAGACTGGGCATGGTGGTGTGCACCTGTAATCCCAGTGCTTGGGAGGCTGAAAACAGGAGGATCACTACAACTCTGATCCACATATGTGACCCTGTAGGCCCTGTACTAAATACATTAAAATAAATAATTGATTTTTTGAGTTGTCCCCACAGAGCCTCAGGCAGTCCTGGGGCAATGTCTGTAGTTCCTGACTGATTGCTTTGGGTGTGGATGCTACCACTGCCCTGGGGCAGATAATTTGCATTTCCGTGTAAAGACTAAAGAGAAGCTAGCTGCTTGGGCTGCTGCCACAGCTCCCTTTGCTCTCAGCTCTTTGCCACCTTCCATGAAAGGTTGTTCCCTGCTTTGTGGAGCTCTGCCTTGGAGCCAGCTGAACATCCACTGAAACCTCCAGTAACTGTGAGCTAAGGAAATTTCTTTCCTTCATTTTGGGTGTTGGGTATTTGTCCCAGAAATGAGAGAAGAGTAACTGAGACAATCATTATCTCCAACAGGAGAAGATGGTGTGTGTTCCTCAATCTATCCAATCCCTACAGTGAGGTCAAATAGGAAGGATTTTTGTACCAAGTTGAACTCATGACCTCATGCATGCCAGGCAAGCACTGTGCACTGAGCTATATCTCCAGCCAAATAGAAAGTTTCAAATTTGCTTAATGTTTTCATGTGCCTAGCATATCCTCTGATATCTGTGGTATTTACTTTCTAAGACCTCAAGTCAATGTCTGAAACCACAAACAGAATCAAACTGTAGGACAGATGCAGGCCCATTTGAGAGGGTGATAACGCAGCCTCTGTGTGGCTATGAGCAACAGGAATTTTCAAGAAGCTTTATGATTTGAAACTGACAGCTTGTGGTGTTGATGCCTGCCTCTGGACAGGCAGCTTTAGCCCTTGTAGCGCAGGTCGCCATTCCCACCAGGATTGCCCTATTAGCCCGAAGGACTGAACTCCTATCAACAAGCCATCATCCAGTCCCTCCAGTGTTGGCCCCCTGGGGGTAGAGATGGGACCCGTACCCCATAAATAGGACACACACCCCAGATACCCTGGTGCCTCAGTTCTGAGTGCCCCACTCCTCCCCATTGGCTTTGCCCTGGTTCTTGCTGCAATACCTACAATGTAGTTACTTTGCTGTGTGTGGCCTTCTCTGAGTGCGCTTCATTTTTCTACATTGAAAACAGAGACAGACCTGGCTCAGTTGAACCTGGGGACTCCCAGGACCCCGACCCAATGAATGTAACAAAATTCTCTATTTTCCCTATACTTACACTATAATTTTTATTTTTCACCTGAAAGGAACAATTTGTGACTTCTGTTTTCCCATGTCCACATTACCAGTGCAATTAGTTTTGCACTTTCAGACCTTGATTAAGCAAAATAAGTATTGTGTAAACACAGAGTGGGTTTAATAAGAGGGCTATGAAGTGGCCAATGATCACACAGCACAGAGCATGTTTCCCCTGTACAAAATGCCAATGCACATCCCAGGCACACCAAGAAGGGTAGCATAGAATCCTACCAGGCTGCTGCGGACAAAGTGTAATTTTAAAAATCTTGTCAATTGTTTACTTCTGAAGTTTTCACCTGATATTGTCAGACGACTCACTGCAAATCCTCAATACCTGGAGAGCAAACCTGAGGAAGATGAGGGACCGATGCATGTGTGTGGGTCTCCACCACACTCCTGACACACGGGCAGTGCCTAGACCTCACACAAAAAGAGGAGACCCATGCACAGCCTCAGCCCAGTACTCAGGGGCAGCAAGATGAGGTCTAGGAGAGCCCTGAGTGCCCAGAGAAGATGGCCTCGGCAGAGAGATCGAGTCTGCTTCTGGGCCACGTCACAGAAGGGTTTAGAAAGAAAAGCCACTTGAAGTGCTCCCTAAGTCACGAAGGGATTTCCCTGTAAAGAAGATGTAAGAGAAAATTCTAGTTCAGTTAAGTCAACGTGGCTGCAAATTCAGTGGTACAAGAGTGAGGTCATTTTGTGCTCACATCAGAAATGTTAATATGGCCCTGACCTCAAAGTCTTAGTTTATTACCTAGACATTATTTAGTGGATGGGGAGACACATGAGTAAGTCAAACATGAATAAAAATAAGTTGAAACAGAGTAGGAGATTTTCTACATTTTAAAGGGATAATCTCTGGCTGCCTGGGCATGTGGGCGAGAACTTGATCCACCCTGAAGCAGCGTTGCCCCTGTGTGGCCGCACAGGGAGCGTGCAGCCTCCTGTGAACAGCTCCTCGGTGACTATTCCTATGAATGGACTTTATTTTATGTTTCAATTTGTGTTGTTTGTGTCTGTGACTCGTAATAAATAGATTCCATGCACACTTCGCATCTCAGTGCAGTTTCCCTCTCCGTGTCTTCTGGATCCAGGCTCCCTTTTCGCCTCCATGAAATCCATCTGTCTGTGTCTTATCATCCTTTTATTTTCTCTTTTAATTATTTACAGTTTGGTTTCTCTTTCTTTCCTTCTTTCTTCCTTCCTTCCTTTCTTTTTTTTTTGCCAATCCAGGGATTGAACTCAATCCCTTGCCAGGGAAGCGTTTATTCCACTGAACTATCTCCCCCGCCCAAGAGTTTGGTTTTTCATGCAAGAGAAACTATGTGATGCAAATACACCTGCATTTGATTTATGTCACCTAGAATTATGGGCTCAAGGAGCATTGGCTTTCCTACAAATGACTCAAAAGGATCCTTTATGACTGAGTTGTGGTCTACTGTGTGTATTTTCTCCATCCAGTCATCAGATGCTGGGCCTTTGAACGGGCTTCTGTTCAGTAACCCCTGCATCACTGAAGTAAGTTGTGGCTGAATCTTTTTCTTGGACGAATAACTACTTTAGCTGAAAGGAGATTTTGCCGTGCTAAGGTAAGCTAGAGTATTTGCTGCAGTCAGCTGAGGTGTTTCTCAGTAGCATCTGAAGGAACTGTTTAGGGTATCAAGTGTATCAGGAAAAAAGCAGGGTTCCCAAAATGTGAAATAAACAGCTCACATGCTCTGTGGGCTCCACAGAGGCACACATTGGGCGTCAGGTCGAATTACTGCCTGATCAACGTGTCCCTTCCTCCCTTATCCACCTGAGTTCAGAGTGAAACCTTCACACTGAAGTGCACTTGCCCAAGCACAGCCTCTAAGCCAGAACACTGGACAGTCATGTTTTTTAGTCAGTTCTTTTACTTTCATACACAATGGCTGTGTAGTGGTATCTTATTGTGGTTTTTACTTGCATTTTTCTGATAAATGTGATATAAATCATGCATAAAAAACTCTTTCCAAAGAAAAATCACACAGTTAAATATTCAGTGTTGAGCTCTGAAGATCATTCAGTCTCTATTGCTACTACTCATCTCTACTGGTGATGCATGCAAAAAGCCCTTGATGAACAAATGACTCTGCTTTAATGGAACTCCCTCAGAATGAGTGACTGGACTTAGCTCAGAGACCACAGTTTGTTGAAACCTGGAGAAGAGCACCTTTTCATGTTCATGTATTTCCTTTTATGAAACCCAGACTGAGTTTTATTTTAATTTTGAAATTCATTCTTTTTGAGCTGTAAGAGGATAAATAGAAAGGTAGATAGATTTGAGCACCATGTGTATTTCCAGCAGTTTCTCCTACTTATTGGGTTACTTTTTTATATTATTAAATAAGCCCACAACTTCTGTTGGAAAAGCTCATGGTATTGCCCATAGAAATTAAATAAAATTCAATAAATGAAAACATGTTACTTTCATGAATGCAAAGATTCAAAAGTTCTAAACCTCTGAAATTCTTCCATAAATACAGTGAACTATCAGTAAAATTTCTAGTTCCTCATATAAATTGAAGAAACAACTGCATAATTATACAGAAAGTAAAAAATATTCAATCAATCCAAGCTGTTTTAATGAATAATATTGGAGAATTCAACCTATAAACTTATTGTAAAATACAGTATTCCAAAGAGTTTGATATTTGTGTAAAAAATGGAAATTCTTTAAGTTTTGAATCAAGGTAGAAAAAGGAGTATTATAAAAATTGATTCAGATACATGTACATGTTCAATTAATTTTCAAGAACTGTGCAAAACAAGCCAATGGGAAAAGTAAAGGTGTTTTCAACAAACAGTACTTATCACCGAGATGTATCCATTGGTGGTGCCTGATGGCGCTGTTTATTATTCTTGATGACTGTTCCATTGATCTGTGATTTGTGAGGAATAAATATATACAGATTTCTGAGAAAAGACTTTTTCTTCCACTCTTTTTTATAGGGGATGCTCGTTCATGGGTTCATTTTGAGAGCTGTGCATGCACACGTGTGATCATTTAATTTTCCCTCCGCTCCTGCCTCCCTCTGCAGGTTCCACATGTGGGGACCTCCTGCATTACACTTTGTGCTCATAGTCACTTCTCCTATTAATGGCCCTACACTCCTTTCCATCATTCCCTTTCTCTTGCCTACTACAAACCTCTCTTTACTTTCTTTTTTTTTTATTCTTCATATTAGACTATTTGACATTTGCGTTTCTTTATCTCACTTAAAATCATGGCCTCCCGTTCACCCACCTTCCTGAAAATGAGAGAAATGTGTTCTTCCGTAGGACCCAGTAATGCTCCATTACCTCTACTTTCATCTTGCTGGCGCTTATGCCAGTTCTTCGTCTGGACTTCTGTGAACTGTGCTGCAGTCTATACAGGTGCACCCATAGCCCATAGTGTGCTCTTTAGTGCACTCAGGTGTATGCTATGGAGCAGTATTGCTGGATCCAGTGCTAGCTTTTTTTTTTAAGGAAGCTCCATGCTGATTTTCACAGTGGCTGTGCTAATGTGTAATCTCTTCAAGGACCACGCATTCTCACCAGCCTTCATTATTGTTTGTATTATCGATCTACATTCCGGTTGCAGTGAGGTGCAATTTCTGCACTTTTTACTTACAGTTCTTTGTTAGTCAAGGATGTTAAACATTTTTTCATGTTCCTACTTAGTCACTTATGCTTCTGCCTTTGAAAGGTATCTGATGAATTCTTTTTCTCATTTATTAGTGGATCTATTTGATTTTTAGATATTAAGCCCTTGAGTGCTTTGTATATTGTAGCTATAAATACTGTGTTGGAAGAGTAACTGAGAAAGATTCTCTTCCATTCTGTAGGTGGTGTCTTCACTCTGCTACTTTCCTTTATTGTGCAGAAATTTTCCAGTGAGATTTAGTCCTATTTGTGGGCTCTCACTCTTTCATTTGGTGCTGTTATTGTCTTATTTAGGAAGTTCTTGTTGGGCCTTTGGCTTCAAGCATTTCCCTGTGTTTTCCATTAGTGCTTTTAACATTTGAGACCCACAGGTTGGTATAGAACTTTGACTTTTCGACAGCTGAGAGACAGAGATGAAACTTCAGTTTTCTACATGTATATACCCAGTTTCCCAGTAGGATTTGTTTAAAAGACTGCATTCTGTTCAATGTTTGGCTCTTTATGTAGAACGAGAGAGCTGAAATTATATGGATTTGTCAGTGTCCTCTACTTGGTTAGATTCACCGGCAAGCCTACTTTTGTGTCAGTACCATGTTGCTTCATTCATGTGGTTTTATAGTGTAAAACCATATGAATAAAGCAACATGGTGTTGCAATATTTTACACCTTATTCAGTGTAATCTGAGCCAGGTGTTAGAATATCCAACCTTGCTCTTTTTGCTTAGGACTGCACTGAACATTCTCAGTCTTTCACATTTCCATATGAATTTAGGATTCTTTTCCTAGTTCTGTAAGTATCATTGGTACATTTAAGGGAATTGCACTAAATCTATGGATTGCTTTTCCACTTTGGCAATATTAGTTCTCCCAATCCAGGAACATTAGGCAATTTTCCTTTTCCTGGTACTTACTAGATTTAGGTTCTATATTTATTTTCTGCTTCTATATTACGAAATTTTTAGTATAGAGGTTTTACAAGGCAGTGTTTTCAAAGTTTTGCATATTAGCATATTTTAATATTTTATTGAACACAATATTTGTATATATTTGTAAGATAAAGTGTGGCATTTCATTACATGTATAAAATGTATAATCAGATCAGGGCAAGTGACACATCTGTCTCCTCAGGTATGTGTGATTCTATCAATCTTCTCTATAGACTCTATCTTCTCAGATATGTATGTTATACTCAGTTAGTTATTTTGACATAGTTCAATTGTCGTCTACCATAATTATCCTCATGTGTTACAGAATGTGAACACCTCCCCTTGTAGTTTTTAACTTTTCTGTTTCCATATTCCCCACTTACACCCACACCAGACTGTTCATTCCAAAAACGTTTATATTTATTCTCTACTAATTTGTTTATCCCCTACTACAAATGTTTACTGTCTACTGCTTTGACATCAATATTATCTATTTATTAGCTATAACCTATTTATAAATTTTTTTATTTGAAACATCTCTTGTTTTGTAAAAGAAACTGCAGATATTTCAGAAGATAAAGCTAGTCCATAGAAGATAAGAAAGTAACAGTTGATCACAGTTTTGTCCATAGAGTAATCTATACTTTATAAAGGAAAAACTTTAGCATAGGTTTTTATTGGAATATACAATGCTAGGTGATTTTATTTTTCAATATTAAATGTGTGCCTTCATGCAAATAAAAATCCAGTGGCCTTTAAAAGTATAACTACACGTTCTTCCCATGCTTCCTCATAAATCTTCTTTCTTCTCTTCCCATTTTCCCAAGTAAAGTTTTTCTTCATTAATACTGTGGGTTGTTTTTTTTTTTTTAATTTGGTATATGTATGTAGTTCTTTGTATGTTATATTTTTAATGTTTTCCTAAGATTACATTGTGCCTGCAATATAATATTTCATGGTCCAGTTACATTATTTGGGTACTTCAAGAAAAATACTGGGTAGGTTACTTTCTCTATCCCCTTTATACCTGTCAGTTGTCTTCCATATCCAGAATCTGAAAACTTCATCAGGCAATATTATTGCATGCTTCCATGTATAGAAGGATCTAAAATATTCAAAATCATAGAAGCAGAGAATGCAATCATGGTTTCCCACAGTGGGAATGAGGAGGGACAAACAGAAAGTGACTCTCCAGTGGTCATAAAACTATAACCATACAAGGGTGCTTCCTAGAACTCTTCTGTGCAGAACAGTGCTTACAGTTAACAGCACAGCAGTAGACTCTTAGAAAACTGTGAAGAAGATAGATAACAGGTAAAGTGTCCCTACAAAAGTAGCACCAAAATCAAAACAAAAAAAGCAAAAATAACACAAGTGTATGAAGGTGATAGTGTCCATTTCCTTGATTGATGGTGCTTATGAGGGTGAACACATATTTCCAAGATGATCAAATATCATCAACTTTTACAAGCAATATTACCACAATAAAGCTTTGAAAAATAAACAAAATAATATATTGTGCTTATATTTATTATTTATGTTGTTCTTCCTTTATTCTTTTTTTTCATATTGGTTATTCACTTAATTTTTTTAATTTTTAGTTTAATGAAGTACAAATATCAATGAAACAGTTTTCAGATACCTTGACAAGATGGATTTGATAAATTAATAC
>PVKA01013747.1:14555-54329 GCA_004027165.1 Ctenomys sociabilis | reverse complement strand
AAGTACTCTACTACTGTGCTATATTCCCAGATCTGCTCTTTCAGAAAACAGTGATTTTTAATGAATTGGTTTTATCAATACCTATGAGAAGAAAGGGGGTTACCAGTAATCTGAAGCCTAGTGCCATTTAGTGACTTGTCTGAAGATCATCTGTAATAAACTATCTTCCACGTGCTGTACTAGATGTTGGTGAGAAGGATTTTTTTTTGGTCTGGCTTGGGCTGCCTTAAGGGCGGGTCTGGTAAGGCATGTGGAGCTGGGGATGAAATCGTAATATCCTGCACCTGACTGTGTTTGTATACGCAGGCGCTTAAACAACTGCACTAACTGGCAGGCGCCCTAATTTCTCCAACTGATATTGGCACAAAACTTCCAGGTTTTTTTTTTGTTGTTGTTTTTATGGGGGAGTTTTTGGTAGTTTTGGGGGAAAGGTCTCCAGGGTGTTGAGGGTCTCACTACTAAATCAAACTCATAGTGATCTGCCTGTTTACAGCCTCCCAAGAGCTGGGATTATAGCTGCATGCCACCACACCCAGTCTCAATTGCTGACTACCCTGGGGGCAGAGCCAGCACCATAGACCAGAGAGCCGAGGCCCCTCTGCCTGCTTTCAGGTGTTTTGATCTTCTGAGCTATTTGGCCAGCCCTAGATTTTGGTGGCTGATTAAAAATAAATAAATAAATAAATAAAACAACACATACAGTACACATTCTGTCCTTAAAGAACTTACATTCTTGTGAGATAGACAATAGTCAAGAGCTAGCATGCTATGAGAAATGCTCTAGAGTCTCAGATCACTAGGGCATTTAGCACAGCATGGGAGGTGTGCAATGAAGTTCAGGGAAAGCCTTCTGAGTCATAGTGCCTGAGCTGAGGTTCCTGGTCCCTGTACTTGGGACTGAACTCCACTCCACTGAACTACATCCCCAGCCCCTCCACACTTTTTTCATAATAAAATCACTTTAATGACAGACACTTACCCCAAGGTTACAAGGCTGTTGGAGCAAAGAGAAGAGGTATTTGATACACATGGTCTTCAGTGGCTGGCAGTGCCACAGAAAGGAGCTCACTTAGGTGAGTGAGGAAGTGGTGAGCAAAAGGGCCATAAGCACCCCACATCGCAGATCTCTCATCTTGGTGCCCCCTTGCATGCCCAAAGTCTGGGTGAGCCCTGTACAACAGCCTCTCGAAGAAATCCTTTTTCTTTGTTCCTTGACGCCCTTCCTTGCATCAGCTGTCAGACTTGGACCCAGGGTGCCACAGAGGGGTTCAGGCTGTCCTCGTGACCAGGTGTATCTCCACTGGCTGCATGTGCACAAGATCCCACAGGGCCCAGCATGTGGCTGCAAAGGCTTACATGAGAGTTCATTTTCTCTTCTTTCCCTTCCCTTGGGTACTTGTATTTTGGGTTGCTTTATACTTATACATACTTAGTTTTTCCCCTTTATCATTTATTCCCCTCACCTCTACAACTCTTCCCCTTTTTCTTATAAGAAATAAATTGCTATATAGTGTGAAAAAAAAATAAACAATGGGCCTAGATGAGTTGAGGAGCAACTAGGAATGAATTTGGATCTTGGAGGGTATTGAATGCTAGGCTGAGGTTCTTGAACTTCAGCTGTAGGTGAGAGCAGCAAGCAACATCAGTGGTTAGCAGTGATGAGAGCAAGTTCACCTAAGAAATAAGGAAGAAGTGGGTATAGAAATGATTTGAGAAGTACTGTATTTAGGATGTGAAGCTGAGCATGGTGGTACATGCCTGAAATCCTGGTTGCTTAGGAAGTTGAGGCAGGAGGGTTGCAAATCTGAAGTCAGGTTGAGCAGCTTAACAGATCCTGTTTCAACAATAAAAATTAAGGCCCAGGGAGATGGCTCAGTGGAATAAGTACCTCCCCAGCAAGCGCAAGGGCCTGAGTTCAATCCCCATATCTGCAAACAAACAAACAAACAAAAATTAAAAAATAAATACAAAGGACCAGGAATGTAGCTTATTGATAGGGTAGTTGCAAGGCCCTATGTTCAATTCTTAGTACTACTAAAAAAAAAAAAGTAGGTTTTGATCTTTGATTGACAGTGGCAAGGAGGCCAAGGACCCAATATGACCCAGTTTTCTGGGTTGAGCAACTGCATGAGTAATGGATCATCATGTGACATAGGTGTGAGATAGGACATAGAGGAAAAAGGAGCCAATTTGAGAGAAAAATGACTTCAGTTTGGAAAATATTGAATTTCAGATACCTTAGGTTATTCTAGGGAAGATTTCCATGTGCACAGAGAAAAGCTCAGAGGCAGAGGAACTGGATATGAGAGAATTTGGGTTGAAATGAGGCTTTTGATTCAAGCGTGATCAAGGAAACAGAGCAAAATTTTTGGAGTTAGAAGACTTCCACACAGAATCTGCCACACAAGGCCGTCTCATACCCAAGCAGTGAGTGTGTTGCTTGGTGGTGAGGAGCCAGTCTGTAATTAACTGGCTGCAAGGGAGAGGGGCAGGCCACAGGGGCAACACTCACAGGCGGTGAAAGCAAAAGCAGCAAGAGCAAAAAGGGAGCGAGAAAGCCTCTTCTCCCTTCTGTTGCATATCAGTGATCTGCCACACACATAACATCTCTCTGCCTTCCTCTTCCACAAGCTAAGGATGTTAACAAAGGATAGACCCTGGCCCTCTGATGTATCACTTCGTTGAACTTATAAACTTCTTAAGTTGACACAATGAACAGCATTCTAGAGGGGTAAGGCTGTGTCCTTTTCACCCAGGCATATAGGTGCTAAGTTGGTTAAGCTTCTAAACTCTTCAAGCTGATACAATGTATCAGCTGTAACAATGGGGCTAGTTTAATTATTTACCCATAATTACTACATGAGTTCTTTGTGTTTCAAATACCACAAACAAAACAAAACTGCACAAGAAGCATGCAATTTCTGTCTCTTCCTACCAGTTGCAGTGTAGAGCTCAGAGGTATTTTCTCTCAGTACAGTAGTCCTCACCTTTTGTGGTTCAACTTTTCTGGACTCATTGTTTCCTAGGCTCGTGGTTTTCGAAAAAATATTGATCTAAATTATTTATCATGAGGGGCTGAGGAGATAGCTCAGTGGACTAAATGCTTCCCTGGCAAGTGGAAGGGCCACTGGTTCTGCCAAAAAAAATAAATAAATAAAAAAATTATTGCATATTTTTTCTATATTGCAGGATTTTCAGTACTGTACAGTATACATATGTTGTTAAAATTATGTAGGTTTAAAGTTTAGACAATGGTTGAGAATATTAGGGTCCATGGAGATAGCTCAGTAGAATAAAGGGTCTGAGTTCAATCTCCGGTTCCACCAAACAAAAAGAATATTAGAAGTGTTTTTAAACTGATGGGAAACATTTATAAGAGTGTGGAAAAGGTTCACTTCTCAAGAGGATGTTTGGACCATAACCTCTACAATATGCAGGACCACAGTCATACATCTAATGTTACATTCTTATGTAATTTTTAAAAAATTTATTTGAAAATGATTTTATACTTACAGAAAGTAACAAGAATGGTCTAAAAAACAGCCACATGCCCTTTACTCAGATTTACCTATTTTACCATTTTTGCCCCATCTGCTGTATTATTCACTTGCTTCATACCTCCATCTGCCATTCATGTACACACCCATTCCTGGAAGCAGACATCTACCCAGCGATCTAATTTTGGCTTCCTGAATCATTTGAGAGTAAGCTATACACAAACTGCCTCTAACCCCACATACGTATTTATTTTCTAAGAGCAAGTTATCTTATGTAATCATGGTTATATATGTATATCTGCATGTACTGTAAGTCTGTGCATGTGCGTATATTCATACACACATACACACATGTGCGCGCGCGCACGCACACACACACATACACACACACACACACACACAATACAGGTAAGTCCCTGAATGTCTGAGTTGGGAACTTCACAGATGGAAACTGGCCTTGCATACTGACCTTGCATTTAGGAACATTCCTACATGTGAACAAATTGTGGAAGGAACTCATGTGTCTGTTGGACATTGTCACAGTTGTGTTTTTATGTGTCAAAGGTGCATAAAACTCACTTTGTGAGACTTAAGAACAAGTTTTGCTTCAGAAGAAAGTTCATCGAGTTGATTTGATGTATCTATATGCCAAAAGTATGTGTATGTCAGGAAAAGAAAAAACTCGCATAAATATTTTTTGCATACTAAATTTTTTGAGAGACAAGGTTAATATAAGTTACTATTGGCCTGTATAATTATAAGAGGTGCTCAGAGTGATGAGTTTGCTTCAGGGGCAAACTGTTGAAGTGTATATACTTTTTTTTGGCAGTCTCTGTCTCTCTAAGCAGTGGTGGCATGTCTGCAATGCCAACCCTTGGGAAGCTTAGGTAGGAGGATCACTGAGAGTTCCAGGCCAACCTTGGCTATAAAGTGATTTCAAGGCCAGCCTGAACTGTACAGTGAGACCCTGTGTATTTATCTTTTTGAGACAAGGTTTTGCTATGTAGTGCAAGAATTGCCTTGAACTCACTGTGTAGTCCAGGCTGGCCTTGAACTCATGGCTATCCTCCTGCCTCAGCCTCCCAAGTGCTTAGATTATAGGCATGCACCATTATGCCACCTTCACAGTTCTATATGTTGTATGCTTACTAATTTTAATAAATTTAACATGCAGTGGGCATGGTGGCTCACACCTGTAATCTCAGCACTCCTAGAGGCTGACACAGGAGAATTGCAAGCTCAAGCTTCACCTGACAACTTGGTGACTTAACTCCAAGGGCTCAAGACCATCCTGGACAACGTAGTGAGAACCATCTTGAAACAATACCCAGATATATGTAGTTATTTCTAAATAGTTGTTTTCCAAAATGGTATTGATTCTGTTCAACTTTTTCCTTTCCACTTATGAATATAACTAATAAAAATGCCATATGCCTCCCAGAAATAACTTTTCCACGACTCTGTCCTCTTCTACTCCAGAGATCTTAAGCAGTCTTCATCAGCTTCATCTCAAATGTAATACCACCTGGACACCCTATCTGCCTGTTATTTCTTAATCTTTAATGGAATGAACTATACATTTGTTTTGTGTGATTAAAAAGCATTGTAATAAGGTATTTTCTTTTTTAAATTTATTCCAGACTGGTCTGATGTACTGGCCTTTTGTGCAGGTGAGTTTCAAACTACTTACACCTAGGGTTGGACATGCAGCAGAGAAGTTGCCTCGCATGTGTGAGCTCCTGGGCCTGACTATCCTAGGTGCTGCAAAACGGTCTTAGCCAGAAGGCGGATTCCTGGCTCGGCTTCTCACAGACTCTCTCTGTTCCAGCTGACCAACTTCAGCCTGGTTCCTGTACACTGGAGGACGGCTTACACTGGACTCTGTGGTTTCCTCTGGGCCACCTTCCTTTGCTTTTCCCAACAGACCGGGGATGGCACCTTGAGGTCAGCATTCATTCTCCTCCGCACAAAGGCAGCCAGTGCAGCTGAGAGGCCTCCGGAGAAGTGAGAAGTCAAGGACTCCTTTACCATGACCAAGTTTTATTTTCTTTCCCTAAAGTACATGTATTGCTTACAGAGAAAATACTTGATTTACCAATTATGTGCTTTATTGTGAAGAATTATACTCCCTATATCTACTTGTTTTTTAAAATTTTATATTATAATTATTATTATTATTGTTACTTTGTTTTTTAAAGGCAGGGTCTTTCTTGAGTTCTTAAACTCACCATGTAGCTCAGGATGGCCTTGAATTTGTGATCCTTCTGCCTTGACCTCCTGAGTGCTGGGACTACAGGAATGTATCACCACACCCAGCCCAATTATTATTTTAAATTCTATCCAAATCTATTCCCTTTATTCTAGTCTGAAAGTCTTTCTTCTCATATAATTGCCCATCTCTGCTATTTTAGTTAAAAATATCAATGATGAGAAAGTGGCATTTTAGAGTAATATTTATATTGTAATATTTCAGTGCCAGTTGAGTTCTGGAAAGCCAAGTTCTAATTGTTTACATGTCTATTCTAAAACCTCAGGCTGTCTTTTAAATAGTTGTTGGATCTGATTACCTTTCATTTCAGAAATAATCTTTAGGCTTCTCCAGTTTTGTTTTGTTGGTATTGAGACAAGGCCTCACTATGTAGTTCCAGGTGGCCTTAAACTCACTGCACAGCACTGGCTGACCTGGAACTTGTAGCAATCCTCCTGCCTTGCAGAAGTAGTCCTTATGGTGAAATTTCTATTTCCATAAGATGTTTTTAAAAAATATATTTAGTTCTTGCAGGGTCTCACTTCAGACATGTGGTGATCCTCCTGCTTTCAGCTTCCCCAGGGCTGGGATTACAGACATGGGCCACCATGCCCAGACTCTGGCTGGCTCAGCCCATTCTTGGGGTGAAGCTGGCAAGATGTGGTGCAGGGGATACAGTGGCAGTCCCTGCACTCGTCTAAGCTTGCCTAAGCCAGCACTTTAGTCCACTGAGCTATCTTGCAACCCCTATTTCCTTAAGATTTAATCAAGGACAAGATTGAATAAGATTTCCTCCCCAAATACTTCATTAATAATTTATTATTCTGATACTAAGATTTTGTAAGTACATTTTTATGATCAGAAAAAAATGGTGTATAACTGATAAGTTCTGTAGGAAATATTTTATTGATGTCTTTTACTTTTACAATATCAATACATAATGCTTTTAATGTTTTAAATTTTGGCATACTCAGTGACTAAATGCTACATTTACTATACATACAGAAGAAAAAAATTTTTCATGAATTTAGGACAAGGACTACAGGGTGTACAGGGTTCTCACTATGTAGATTGGACTCATAGTGATCCTGTTTTCAGCCTCCCAAATGCTGGGATTATAGGTGTACACCACTACACTCAGTCTCGATCACTGCCTCAGTGTGTCCCATGGGTGGGACAAGCATGGCACTCCAGGGATCGAACCTTGGGTGCTGTGCTCTGCCTAAGCAAGCACTTTAGTCAGCTGAGCTATCTGGCCAGCCCAGAAGAAAATATTTGACTTAATTCACGAACACACACACAGAGTGTCACTAAGTCACCCTGACTGGCCTCTCGAGAACTTTCATTCCCCTTATCTTTCCATTCCCCAGTGCTAGCATTACAAGTGTGCCACCATTTCTGGTGTGAACTATACTAAGAAAAGTTCTAAAAATAGTTTGGAGCTAGGCATGGTGGTGAGTCTGAGGTAAGAGAAGTCTAAGTTTAAGCTTAGTCTGGGCAACTAAGCAACTTTTGTCTTTTTGTTTTATTGTGTCATTTTGAAACAAGGTCATGCTATGTAGTTCAGGCTGGCCTTAAGCTTACTTTGTGGCATAGACTGGTTTCAAACTCATAACAATCCTCCTGCCTTAGCCTCCTGAGTGCTGGGACTGCAGGCATGTGCCTTCAAGTCTGGTGTGAGGAGCTTTGTAAGACCGTGTCTCCAAATAAAAAAGAAAGGGCTGGAGAAGTAGCTCACGGTGAAGGCCTTAGATTAAATCCTAATAATTTGGGCTGGAGGTGGTAAAGCATTTGCCTAGCAGGTAAAGCGCTAGGTGAATCCTCAGCACTGAAAAGAAGAAGCACCTAATTAAATTTTCTCCCTCTGGGAAGAGGAACTCAGATCTATAATGTACCAGGGAAAATAGTTTCCTAAAATTTCACACTGCTGGGGGTATTGCTAGGGCACTGAATTCTGGGCCTTGTGCATACCAGGGAAGCACTCCACTATTGAGCTATAACCTCAGCCCACTGATATTGTACTCTTAAAATTCAGTGCTTTAAAATAAATTTTTACATTTTAATGTAGACATAAGAGACTTGACCCAATTTCAGATTTCTTGGGTGTGTCCAATACCAGCAGATTTAAAAATGTGAGACTAGTTGGGCACAGCGGCACTTGCTTATAGCTTCACCTACTTAGGAGGCCAAGAAACAAAGTTGCTTGAGTTGAAGACCATCCTGGGCAACACAGTAAGACCCTATCTCAAAAGAAAGTGAAGGGCCAGGGAGATAGCTCAGTAGAATAAGTGCCTGCCTGGCAAGAGCAGGGGCCTGAGTTCAATCCACAGTACTGCAAAAAAGCAGAAAGAAAAAAGAAAGAAAATTTAGAGCCAGGCACAGTGGTGCACGCCTGTCACCCCAGCACTTGGGAGGCTGAGGTAGGTGGATCCCTGTGAGTTCGAGACCAGCCTGGGTGACAAAGTGAACTCAAGACCAGCTGAACTGCATAGCAAGACCCTGTCTCAAAAAAGGCCAAACACACACAAAATATTTTTAAGTAAGTTTAAAAAGTAAACAACTATAAAGTTATGTGAAAATCTCAAAAATTACCAGGAAATTTCATCTCAGAATTACTTCACAATTCTGTTGTTCCTAATGGAATTTTCTCCAGATTTCAAGATGTGAAGCACTGAACTTTTATCTTGAGAGTTTATTTTTAAGATCAATTTAAGAATGTATATCTAAGTTTTTGAGCATATAATTTGTAATATAGAATTCATAAGCATGTAACTTCTAAGTATATAATGTGTTTGAATATAATGGATACTAATATATTTTACTTTAGGATGATAGTTAAGAGTTTGTGTTATTTGCATCATTTTAAAAGTAGTTAATGGAAAATCTTATCTTATAATGCAGAAGATGAATTTTATCATCAAAAGTCTAAGCAGGTTGCCGGGTGTTGACATGCACACCTGTAATCCCAGTATTCAGCAGGCTGAGGCAGGAGGGTCACTGCAAGTCTGAGGTCAGCCTGAGTGACAAAATGAGTTTAAGGGCAGCCTGAACTGCATAAAGAAACCCTGTCTCAAAAAGACTAAAACAAAGAAAAAAGAAGTCTATGCAGGGTAATTACCTGCCAAATATTTTGGAAACCTGATTTCCATTCACAGTCTCCGAGATGTACCCCTGACTCAGATAACTGAAAAATGATTTCTTAGTTCGGGGGATCTTTTCAGATATATAAATGGATGCAAAGGAAATGAAATGAGTTTTGAAGGAGAGAGCAAAGTGCTAGAAAAAGTACTTCAGTGCTGAGGGTGTCACTCAGTGGTAGAATGTTGGGCTAACGTGTGATGCCCTGGGCTTAATCTCCAACACAAAACAAAAAGAAAAAGAAAAAAAGTATTTAGTTTCTCATTTGGAGAAAAAATTTTCAACTTGAAAATGTATTTGCTTCTTTATAATTAGAAATCATGTATAATTTGTGTCTTAATCCTTTTCACTTGTAGGAAAATTTTTAAGAAAAGTTATTCTGTTGTCTGTATCATAGTTTATTTTGTGAGAAAGAATTAGGCAGAGTCAGTGCAAGTTTAAGATTTTTTAATAACTGGGCTGGGGAGATAGCTCATCAGCATAAGTGCCTGGCTGGTAAGCATAAGGTCTTAAGTTCAGTCGCAAGTACTGCACAATAAATAAATGAATGAATAAATAAATAAATAAACTCATTTTATTTATTTATTTATTTATTTATTTTTATTTGGCAGAATCAGGGATTGAACTCAGGCCCTTGTGCTTGCCAAGGAAGCACTTATTCCACTGAACAATCTTCCCAGCACCAAAAATAAATAATTTTTTCAAGAATCAGATTTAAGGACCTTTCCATAAGACCGTCACATTTTTCTCAAAATCTGTTCAGCAGGAGAGTTTAGTGAATAAATTATTTGCCTACTCTACTATTAGTGAAATTGGGCAGCTGGGGATTCAACAAATGAAGGATGCTTTAGGAAATTAATTATTACTGATTTGTACTGGTGCTGTTTGGGTAAGAAACTGTTTAAATGAATGAAAGAAATTACAGATACTAAAAGTTATGGTTAATTGCTTCTCAGCCTTTTGGCTAAGATCAAGTGTGATATCTTTTCTTATTAGAGTAAAAGTTAAGGTTCAAAAAATATTTTCATATTCTAGTACTTCATTAATAATTACTTTGATTTTTTAATGATTTGAAGAAAAATATGTTCTTTTTCTCATGAAAACTTACACATAAAGAAAATTAATTTTGGTGATTTGGATTATATTTAAATAGGGCTTTGTGTCAACAATGTTAAATACACTTGATAAAATTAAATGTGGATAGTATCTTTAATCGTGCCAGAGTACGCAAAACTGCTTTTCCTGTCATGTGTCATTGCCATTGACTTTATTTGATTACACTTTTTCTTCCAAAGACCTTCATGCTTTGGGATTCATTTGTAACTATCAAAAGTATTTTTTGTTACATGAGAAATTTACATTTAGTTCAGCGGGATTTTGTGTGAATTTCTACAGAGTGTTTGCCAAAATAAATTATGTCTAAAACATGCTTTAGTATATTCTGGAGGCAGCTTTCATTTGAAATTAGGTTACTCTTCTGAGACTATTCTAAAGTTAATGGATTTCTTTGCCTGAAGGTCTTTGACCTTGCATTAGCAATATTTAATCCAGTTTTACTTCTTAAGTAGTCTTAAAGTCTAAATGAACAAAATTGCTGAAAATGTGACTCAAGCTATTGGAAATTTCTTCTTTTAATACTATGAACAGTTCATAAGTGAAAAGAAAAAATCTTGTGTTTAAACATGAAATATGTTTAGTCCTCAGCACTGGAGGAAAAAAAAAAAAAAAAGACCAGGTTTCAATAAAGATGAAATATGTACTTTGTGTTTAAAGGTAAAGAACTCATGAAAAGATGTGAACCATAGCTAGAAAAGAAGATAGGAGAGAATAATTAGTAACTGAACAATATTTTCTGCACACATGCACTTAAGCTTGTCTTTTTCTAGTTCTTCATAAGTCTTTCATCTGTTTTCTCCTCTTTGTCAACTCCCAAGAGAAACCTTCTTCTCTGTAGAGAATATAGCTTCATGGTGGAGCTTTCACAGTAGAGCCTGGAGAAAACAACGAAGGCCCAAACCAAAAACAAAATGTAGATTTTTCCATGCTTTACCCACTGGTTGCTCCTGGACCACCCACACCTCCAGGGAGCAGAGTTATGGTTATGAGGTAAAGATCAGAGTACTTAAGTGGCTGTTCAGCCTTTTTTCTTTCCTTTATTTGAGTGACTGCCTTTATTTTCTCTGGCTATAGTGTTCTGTCTTCCAAATTAGTTTTTTCTTGCTTTGCTTTGCTTTCTTTCCTTCTTTCCTTCCTTCCTTCTTTCTTTTCTTTCTTTCTTTCTTTCTTTCTTTCTTTCTTTCTTTCTTTCTTTCTTTCTTTCTCTCTCTCTCTCTCTCTCTCTCTCTTTCCTTCCTTCCTTCCTTCCTTCCTTCCTTCCTTCCTTCCTTCCTTCCTTCCTTCCTTCCTTCCTTCCTTCCTTCCTTCCTTCCTTCTTGTACCAGGAATCAAACTCAGGACCTTGTGCTTGCCAGGCAGACTACATACTTGGCTCTGAGGTCTCATTTCTTTTCCTTGCCTCTCACAAATCTTTTTTTTTTTTTTTTTTTTTTTTTTGTTGTTGTTTGTGGAACCAAGGATTGAACTCATGCTCTTGCACCTGCCAGGGAAGCGCTTATTCCACTGAGCCATCTCCCCGGCCCATAAATCTTATTTTCATCTGGCTGATTTCAAAGTGTTAGAAAAGTAGAGTTACTACTGTAATTTACTGTGAAGAGGGCAGCCTTTGTAGTTTTTTGTTTGTTTGTTTGTTTTATTTTATTTATTTATTTTTGTAATTGCTAACACAAACGTATTTCTGGATGGATTTTTCAGGAGTTCTTGCTGAAGGAGGAGGTTATGTTTTTGCCAGAAGTCCTGCAATTCACTTTGCATGATGCTGTCCATTTTTCATTACACTGGAGATTAAAACTGGCATTGAGCTATGTCACTAGTCTTTTTTTTTTTTTTTTTTTTTAAGATGGGTCTCACTAAATCTTAATAAGTTGCCCAGGCTGGCTTCAATCTTATAGTTCTTCTGCCTCAGCCCCCCAAACTGTTGCTATTACAGGCATTTGGCACCGTACCAACCCACTATGAGCTCTTTGGGGGAAGAATTTTTTACTCATGTTTGTATCTGAGGTGTCCAGCAGTGTTAGCAGAGAACAAAAACTTAAGAACCTTGTTAAATGAGTTAAAGTACTTGGTGGAATTTCTTTCTGTCACCTTTTGTCTCTAACTGGTTCTGAGAAGTTTGGTCTGATCTTCCTTTCACTTTTATCCTTATATTCAGATAGCTCTAACTTTGACCAGCTCTGAGCCTTAGGTCTGGAAAATTCTAGTATTTTCTTGAGGATGGCAATGACTTATGGACTTTGTTTCCCTGGCTTTTGTATATTTCCCTCAGAAGAGCATCATTTCATTCTTTTCCCCAGCTGTACAAGAGCAGGTGGTGGTCTCTAAGAGTTGGATAGAACCATTGCAATTGGGCCTTCCTCAAGCCATTGGATAGACCTGTACACGTTAATATTTACAGTTCATGGTGCATACAATGTGGTTGCCTGAGAGGGAGGTTCACCTGTTCATATGTGTTCTAGAACTGCAGTGATTATTCCTTTCCCAGACTCCTGAAATCATATCTAAGTGGTAACTTGTTCCTCCTCTTCTATGTCAACTCCATAGAACAGGAAAACCCACACAATATTAAAATAGAAATTCATTCAATTGCCAAATAATAGAAAAACCCACTACCTTTTCATCAAGTTGCTAATGGCTGGGATGTGTTTGTTATAGATTCCATGAATGTTTGGGGTCCAAGAACTGGTTCTGTAAGTGGCAAAGCCCTCTTGAACCTGGGACAGGTCATGGATTGCATTTATTTATTTCTATACCAAGGTCAACTACTTGGTCAAGAGCTTGCCAAGTCTGAATATTGGCATTTTAGTATTCTTTGATGGAAAACTCTATTTGTACCTTTTCTTTTGTTTTTGTACCAGGAATCAAACTCAGGACTTTGTGCTTGCCAGGTGGGTGTCGTGGCTCTGAGCTATATCCCTAGCCCTCTTCACTTTCTGATACTGTGTCACTGTCATATTCCTCTGAGCCATGGGACCAAAATGCTTTTTTCATATTTAGGATGGAAAATATTGTAAAAGCAACACTAGTTGCTTCATTTCTAAATGTAAGTGTTATTTGTTTGAATTATTTATATATATGAAATTTTTGATGTGATATGACTTAGTATATATGAAAATTAAATGGCCTTTCATTAAGTGCAATAAATTATTCTGACTACCATTGTTGGTAGAATAGGATTATTCTGAGAAATACATAAGGGCAATGAGGTTTATAGCCTGTAAACTTTTCTATCTAGTAAGTATTGCAACAGCTACAAAAAGGACCCAAGTTAATACAATTAGAAATGAGGGAAGTAAAAAATCATAGAGCATGGCTGGGGAGATAGCTCAACTATCTAAATGTGGGCCCTGGAACCTCAGGCACATAGTGCCAGCCTCTGAAACTGGGCATGGTGGCTCACACTTGTAATCCCAACAATGGTGAGGCTGAGACAGAAGGATTCCTATGAGTCTGAGCTTCATAGCGAGACCCAATACCAAATAATTAAATAAATAAAAGCTTTTTAAAAAAGATAACTTTGCTGGATGACTCTGTGGCACAGTTCCAGCTGGTGGGGTCTTGCCCTGGAGCACAACTGATTCTGCCCCCAGAATGACTCAGCACAAAGAGACCGTATAAAGGAGCTGAGGAAGGAGTCCATGTTCCACTACGTTGGAGGAACTTCAGTCTTCACGTTTGGCTTGGACTTCATCGCCTGGCTTGCAGCGCAGACTCTTTGGCCTTGGCTTGGATCCTTTGCTTGCATCACAGACTCTTCACTCTTCCGTCGCAGACTCATTAGCTGACAAATAGGGACTTGCATGGAGCACAGTAGTGAGCTTCAGACCTTGAGACTGAATTTCTCAGATGCCCTCTGCACGCCCCTTATCTGACTCTGCGGCTGACTGTTGAAAGCCAATCTTGTAATTCCTTATCCATTGTATATCTTTGTTAATATTTGTTCCTTGTATGTTAATCTGTTCCTCTGAGTAAAACCCTGACCAATACAGGGAGGTAGGTCTTTCTCACATGGGAAGGGAATCAAAGATGAAGGGAGGAGAGGAAAAGTAGATACAAAAAGTAAGATGTGTTAACATGGACCAACTCCACATAAGAAGGTAAACATGCACTAATAAAAGATAAACTTTTGTTTTTAAAGTAGGATTACATTTTCAGATAATGATAAAAGGCATAGTAGAGTAAGCTGAGTGTGATGGTGCATGCCTGTATTCTCAGAATGCAGGGAGGAGGAGGCAGGAGGATGGCAAGTTCCAGCCATAGCTCAGGCTGCTTAGCAAGTTAGTTGTGACTGTCTCATCAGTCAGTCAAGCTAGCGAGGAATGTAGCTCAGTGACAATCTGCAATCCTGAAAAAGATTAGAGTACATACATAAACCAGTAGCATAGTAAGTTATTATCAAGTATTATCCACTGTCAATAATTTTAGAGGTAGCTATTCTCTATGAGACTGGCAGTATGATGTTTGCTCACTAGCACCATCACAAACGTGAGTAGTGTTTTGTGCCATGACATTATGACATCAGAAGGTGCTAGAAAATGTTCAGCTCCATTAAAGTCTTTGGACCACAGCCACAGAGCCTGTCATAGATGAGCTGCCTCGTGGCTAGTGACTGTGTATACTCCCAGGCCTAAAGCTCTTTCTGAAGCTCAGGGATCTGGGCCAACATTTTCACTACCCCTTCTGTTTTCTTTTTTGTTTGTTTTGTTTTGTTTGTGGTATGATGGATTGCACCTAGGACTTTTCCACTGACCTACATTTCTGCCCCCATTTTTTTTTTTTTTTAAATTTTGAGACAGGTTCATGCAGTCATTAGTTGGCCAGACTGAGCTTGAATTTGTTATCATTCTGCCTCAGCCTCCCAGAGTGCTGAGATTATAGGCACCCTTTCTGATTTTAGTGTATCTGTATTTCAGGTCCCTTTCCATTGTCCTGTAGCTCTGTTGTTATAATGTGTTGCTGTGATTGAGCGTTTGTGGCTGTACTGGGAGTAGAATGTGGTTGCTGGGAAATTAATTGGAGAGTGAAAAATGAGATCCATTCCTTGTGAGCAATACTTGGTTTTTAGGTCTATAATTTGAGCAGAGATGGAACAAATGAAATAAAGTTATGGGCACAGCTCAGGTTTGTTGAATGTTCATGTATCATTCATTCTATCTGAAGCTTTCTGCTTAAGGGTTATACAGTTAAAAACTGAAGGAAACTGCTAAGCCAAAGGAAAAATATTCCCTGCGTACTTGATTTCTTCAATAGCAGCTATCCAAACTGAATATTAAAATGTTCTTATTGTGTCAGTAAAGGCTCTTGAAGATCTGGGTATTTTATTTTATTTTATTTTTGATACTAAAGAAAAGTGGGGGAAAAGATGAGTTTATCCCTGGATCTAATGCCATGAAAAATGTTTAATAATAGAGGATTTAATAGAGGGTTATGGAGTATTAAATTAGTGGACTGAATAGGAAGATGTCAACCTACCAGGCAGAAATAATACTCTGTCAAATTTTTGCAGGCTGTTTTTGTTCCACAATGATAAATAATATTAAAGTGAACTAAGATTTCTAGGCTTTTGGCCAATAATGAATTTGTGAGAGTTAAGTATTAGAAAATTTCCCACAGGTTGAGTGAAGATTTTTGAATAGAGCTAATAACAAGGAGTTTATTTAACTGGGAGAAGTTTTCAAGAGTAATATGTATACCTTGGGCCATTTCTCAAGAGCTCAGATACCTTATACTTTCACTTAAAGAAGCATGCCTATAATTCAGGAGGCTGAGGCAGCAGGATCATTTCAAGGTGGAGACCAGGCTGGATTGCAAAGTGAGCTCAAGGCCATCCTGACCTGCACAGTGGGACCATCTCAAAAAGAAAAAAGAACATAAAATAGTAGGGAATGGCTGGTGAGATAGCTCAGTGAACAAGTGCCTGCTCAGGCAAGCACAGGGACCAGGATTGGATACCTAGAACCCATGCTGCAAGGGCCCCTCCCTCGGATATGCTGAACTGGCCACCAAGACCAGGTGTGTTGGCGCACACCTGTAATCCCAGTGCTGGGGAGGCTAAACACAGGAGGATCACTAGGAGTCTGAGCTGTGTAGTGAGACCCTGTAGCAAATACAAGTAATAATAAATAAATAAATAAATAAATAAATAAATAAATAAATAAATAAATAAATAAATAAATAAAATAGAATAGAATACAACTGACAGATGAAGTAGTCTTTAACTGTAAATATGGGGCTGGAGAGATAGCTCAGTAGAATAAGTGCCTGCTTGGCAAGTGCAGGATCCTGAATTCAATCCCTGGGACCACAAAAAAAGGAAAAAATGTAAATATGGAGAAAGCGTGATGAACAGTATACCTGGGGTATAGCTCAAAGGCAGAGTATGAAGTGCTGGTTTGATTACCAGAACCAGGGCGGGGGTGGGGGAGGGAGAAGAAAAGAAGAACAATACAGGTAAATGTAAGCAGCTAAAATCAACCACTTGCTTTCCTTGCTATAGACTGGCTACTTCCTGTCCCATTGGAACTCTGGACACTTTGCTTGTATTCTTGCCTCCTAATTTGTGAATCAAACTTTTGGTGCTGATCCTGCTAGGTTCTTTCACTCCACTGAAGCTCCATGAGGTTTCTCTTCCTTGCTTCAGGGTTAAGGAAAGAGTTTCTACTTCTGGTAACTTAGAGGGCTGAGCCAGGCCACAGATGGGCGTGTCTTTCTGAGAAATGAATGCACAGACAATAAGAAGCATGACTTGGACAATCTCAAAGCCTTCAAATCCTCTGGCCCCAGTAAGAGGTTTGTCCAGTGTTCACTTTTGCGAGGCAGAGTAGTTTTTCAGTGCTGACTCACCTCCTGCCCTTGCAGCCTCCCCCGTCTGGACCTCTTTGTTCCTAGCCTCAGTGACCTCTCTCCTGTCTCTCTTCTTTCACTTCACCTCTGCCCAGGGCAAGGCACAAATAGATTTGTGACCAAATCTATTAATCATTGCAGATACTTTATGCCCAGAGCCCTCAGAGATTTTGCTTTGGACATCCAGAACTCAGTGTTTGGGAGTAAAGGCTATTTGGAAATCCTCCTTTCCGTTGGTGAGTGTCCAAAGCCTCTTTAGTCCAAAGGCTAATAATTGACCGAGTTCTGGTTATCTGCACACTGTCCCTATTATTTTTCCAGGGCTGCCAGTGATGGGGAAGGATCCTTTATATAATAAACAGCAATACGAAATTCAGTTAATAACATGCCAAGCATGGTGGTACACACCTATAATCCCAGTACTTGGGAGGCTGAGGCAGGACAATCACTGAAAGTTCAAGATCAGCCTGTGTTACATAGTGAGTTCAAGGCCAGCCTGAATTACAAGGCAAGATCCTGTCTCAAAAAACTTATGGTGGCATCCACTACTCAGGCATCCATTTTTAATTAACAAACATTTAATACATTCTCTGTATTTTAATGTTGACTTGCAAAGCCCAACTTCCTGCCTGGTTTGCTTTTAGTATTCTTTTCTCCTGACTTTGGGGGGCCTGCCCATTAGCTCAGTTGTTTTAGTGTCTGCTTAAGCAAAGGCACTCAGGCTCAAGATTCCTTGGTTTGATCTCCAGATCCGCATGCCTTCCCAGGCCTGCCTTTAAGGCATCCTGAGCCAGCCAAAAAAAAAAAAAAAATCTTTCTCCTGACTTTGGAGCAGTTATAGTCCCTGCCACCCAATTTAGCATTTAATTATTAGTATTATGCACTGTCAACAAATTTTAATACTTAATTACTAGTACTTAATTTCATATTGTCAGTGATCTCATGCATGTTATCTTCCCCCAACTACACTGAAGTTATACACTATTTTATATTTCCTGTGTCTCTCAAGCCCAAAATCTTACCCAAAGGAGTTCTATAATCACTGACTGATTTCTGTGTCAGCAAGTACTGGCATTGGTATTAATTGCATTCATGCACAGAGTACCCCTGAAATGAAAAAAAAAAGTAGATTTCATTGACATTGTTACTAGTGAAGAAGAAATCTGCCAGCAAACCTTGAGTATATGGGGAAGGTGGGGGAAAGGTGGAAGGTATTGGGTGGATGGTGCATCTTAGGGGCAGGGCACTCGCCTAGCATGTGTGAGGCTCCAGTTTTGGTCCTTAGCACCGAAATAAAATGAATGAGAGCCCACATCAGCAGCACACATACTAAAAATGAATAAATGAGTGTAAATAAATTAATGGCAATGGTTCTCACTAGAGATAGCTTTGTCTACCTAAGCAAGGTTACTAGATTTAGCATATAAAGAACATGAGGAAACTTAGTTCAATTCGAATACAGATAAATAATGACAAATTTTTGGTGTAAGTCTGTTCCAACATTGTATTTAGAGAACACTGAATAAAAATTACAGCCCTAACCTTGTCATCTTTTTGACTCAGCCTAAAGTAGTTGGGGTTATAAGTGTGTGCCACCATGCTTAATACTCTTTGACATTTTAAGGTTTATAAAAAGTTTGAAACTTGGGCCAGTAGGGCTGGCCAAAATAGCTCAGCGGATTAAAGCACTTGCAAGCAGGCACAGGGGCCAGGAGTTCGATCCCTGGGCTTGCTGTGCCGCCCACCGCCTCCCCCCCAGGTGCACTGAGTCAGCAACTGAGCCTAGGTGTGGTGGTGCGCACCTGTAATCCCAGCTCTTGGGAGTAAACAGGCAAATCACTACAAATCCAATCTAGTAGTGAGACTCTGAACACCGTATAAGAATATGTGTTCAAAGTATAAATAAATCTCTCAAAAGTTAAAATGAAATGTAAATCCAATGGTGGTACATGCCTGTAATCCCAGCCCCTGGAATGCTGAGGCAGGGATATCTCCATGAATTGGAGGCCAGGCTGAACTATATAGTGAGAACTTGTGTTCAAAACTATTTTAGATGACAATATAATGTCAGCCAATCACCTGCTTCCCAATGCATGTTAACTATGTTATCCATATTAAATGTAATGTGGGGGGTAGGTGCTTTTTAACACGTTTTGTACTATGTAGGTTAAGGCTCTGAAAGAAATCATGTCTAGAGCTTACAAAGGTTTAAAAATAACTCTACGGAAACCAGGCAGAATCCAAACATTGCTGCTGAGTTGGCACACAGAAGGAGAGGAGGAATGAGGTTTCAAAGGATGAAGGAAACGGAATATACACTCTGCATAAAGAGCATAGTTGCCTTGGGAGACTGAGGCAGGAGGGTTGCAAAGTCAAGGGCAACCTGGTAACTGAGGAAGCCCCTCTCTCAAAATAAAAAAAATTAAAAGGCCTTGGAATGAGGGGAAAAAAAGATCATAACGGAAACATCCAAGAAGGCCGGGGTGTAAACATAAGACTCTTGTGAGATCCCTGAGCCATCTTTCACTGCTGGTCTGCTTGGACCTGTGCCATGGCTCTCCGAGCCACTCCAAGATGAGACCAAGCTTCCTGACCACATGGAGAAGGACAAGTGACGAGAGGAAGAGGAAGGTGGGACTTTCTGTCCACCCACCAACCTCCAGGCAGGGGTGGGATAGCTGGAAACAGAGCGCAACGAAAATGAACGGTGATGTCTGACGAGCTTCCTGGCTGGTGAATACATGAATGTGCCCGCAGGGACAAAAGGTCCCATGCTGGGGACCCTTCAGACCCTGACCCATGGATGCTTCCACCAGCTGTCCGTCTGTATCCTTTATGGAATCTTTTATAGTACCCTGATAAATGTAGTTTTCCTAGTCCTGTGTGCCATCTTAGCAAATTAACTGAACCTCAGGAGGGGGTCACAAGAATGCAGTTTATAGGTGGTCAGAACTTTCAGCCTGTGTGAAGCAGACAGTGTCCCAAGAATCATGGTATTCTTTTGATAATAGCGTTGCTATGGGAACACACATGCATGTGTTGAAGAGGTTGAGGTAAGAGGGCATTCTTTTGTTTGTTTTTCAGGGTGCTGGGGATCAATCCCAGGAATCTTGCTAGGTAAGCCCTCTAATGGGAAGCTTTTAAAGCCAAAAATGAGGACTGAATCACACATTTTAGACACAGCCCTTGGCTACAATGATTACTAATGAGAATGGTGTGAATAAAATTGGACAGAGAGCTGCCAGGCAGCTGTCCTTGTAATAACACTTATTGAATAAGATTGTGGTGGCTTCTGTGGAAACTTGGGGCTTGGCTCTCTCTTGTAAGAATCCTACCTTCAGTACTTCCCAATTTTATTTATTTATTTTTGGTTAAGGTTAACTAGTCAACAGTACGATTTTGATTCTTAGAGCATTTGGATTTCTTTCACAGTAGTCAATACTTACACTGCAAACTTAGTTTGAAGTGAGGGGCACCTCCTCCAGGGACCAGAACAGTAGGATGTGCAGGTCTTGTCTTCTGGAGAATATAGGTAAAACCTCCACATTTTGGGGTGGGAGAGATAGCTCTGCAGTCTAAAGCACCTGCTCAGGCAAGCACACAGTGATTCGAGGTTCAATCCCCGGCACCACACAGTGCACTAGTCCTGCCTCCGGGGCGTCCTGAACCAGCCACAATAAAAAAAAAAAAAAGTTAGAAAAACAAAATTCCTCCACATGTCTGCTCAGGAAACTGATCTATGTTGAGTGTAGGAGTAGAGAGAGAAATCTGTTTTTCCCTCAGAACTGTGTACCACAAGAAATGACCAACAGTGAGAATTAAGGAAGTCTGAGAAGTGTGGCCAGACAGACCATTGCCAATTTAAACCCAGGCTGAAGAATGAGGACAGAGCTTTGTCCTTTCCCGCCCCTGCCTGTCACATGTCTCCATGAGCAATTCTTTTTCACTGACAATGATTTCAGTGAGGAGACGTGGGGAAACTAGGACTCCAAAAGTGAAGTGCCAATAGGGAATGAGAAAGCGCCTGCGGCCTCCTCAGCGGTACGCAGTCCTGTGCCCCCAAGCGACATCCCTACTCCCATGGTGATTTTGCATTTGAATATTTTTGGTTTCATTTGGTTTGGTTTTGCCTATTTTTGATTCTCAAATAAAGTAACACCTGATTTTGTAAAACAAAGTACTGTAAAGGTCCAAATAAAGAGCTTGAATAAACAAAAATGAGTAGATTGGCCATTTTATTTATTTATTGTTTATTGGATTGGCCATTTTAAAGTTACTTAATTTGGGAAGTGGGGATAGGGGAAATAGAATAATCAGAAAATAGTGGATTAGTTAGTATGTGGTCATTTCAGGTTACCTCTTTTGTGCAAGGGTTAAGTCAGAGGGAACTTCATTATTAATCCATTTGAAACTGACCTGTTTGGGGAATTTGTTCTCTATATCATTCTGACTTTCTGGAAGGTCAGACAAACAGCTTAGTTTCAGCTTGATGATGTGGAACTTCATCACGAGCGTCTCTTTTTGATCTTTATGCTGCTCTGCGCAGGAGTTTCATCCAAAACCGTGGCCTTCTGTTATTTTTATTTAAACTTTATAAGTAATAGAACATGTGATGAGAGTGGAAGCAGACAATCCTGTGGCATTAATCTAGGTGAGAACGGTAACTTGGGCTAAATATTTGTTGAACAGGCAGGCACCCATAATGCAGGCTCCCTGAAATCTATATTGATGAAACAAATTGGTGAGCTTTCCAGAGCCTTTGGAAGCTTGTGAAAATAGTGATTCAGAACTGCCATATTTTCAACAGTTTGAAGCAAATATTTATCTGTGATATAATGGTGTAGACTTTTAGCTGGAGCCATGGCAACTCGGGAATAACCCTTGCCTTAGCCTAATTAAAAATAAATAACACGGAATACATCCACTTTAGAGGATAAGTCTCTCAAAACAGAGCTTTTACTGGGGGAAAATAATAAAAATAGTCCCTGGTAATTCAAGGCCAGAAGCCTCCTGAGCCAAGTGGATTCTGCTTAGTTTAACTGAATATTTGTTAAGACTTTCATTTATTATTTATATAAACTCAGGCAGCAAGCACTACTTAAGAAGTATCTCACACTGCTACGGCTAAGTGTGAGACTACAAGAGGTGTGAGGATCAACACTTCCACGGAAACTAATATTGTTCCAGGTACCATTTCAGGCATCAGTGAGAAGACAGCTCTCACGCAGAAGGCCTTTAGCACACTCCACACTAAGCTAGGCTTGGGTACTTCCCCTGCCGACATTATATCCTTCTTCTGGTAAAATGATGAAATGTCTATGGCATTCTGGAGTTGTAGTTGTAAACTAATAATCCACAATATACTTATTTAAAATTTGATTTATTTATTTAAAATGTATTTAGTACAGGGTCTACAGGGTCTCACTACACAGATCGGACTCTTGGTGATCCTCCTGTTTTTAATCTCTCAAGTACTGAGATAACAGGAGCACACCACGACGCCCAGTCTCAGTCTCTGTCTCAGCACACTCCTGGGGGCAGGGCTGGCACAGTGAGCCAGGGATTGAATCTCAGTCCTCATGCTTTTTAATATGTTGAGTTATCTGGCCGGCCCAGTGGTGTGCTTTTTATGACATTCATAAGATTTGAAGATTTGAGGGCCAGCCTGCTAGCTCAGCAGACTGCTCAGGCAGAGCGCAGCTGCTGGGGTTGGATCCTTGGCCTGCCAAGTTGGCCCTGTCCCCAAGGAGCCTGGAGACACCAATTGAGACTAAGCATGGTGGTACGCACCTGTAATCCCAGTACTTGGAAGGCTGAAGACAGGAGAATCACTACAAGTCCAATCTACATAGTGAGACCCTATAAACCCTGGAAACTGTCCTAAATACAGAAAAAAAAAAAATTAAAGATTTGGGAAACCAGAGTCTGTGATATCTCAAAAACTGGGAAGATTAGTCCTTCTAATTGCTGCAGTCTTCTATTAAGTTACATATTACAGTATCTGTCATGAATCTGTACCTCCACAAGACAGTTCACTATAGTATTCACCTCCTACTGCCCTACGTTTACCCAATATACTTATTTCCATTATCTGCCCTGCAGATATCTGGGTTTACAATCCATTATTATGCTGCGGATATTGGCCAAATGCTCACACATCTACTAATAAGCTTGGCTGCTAATATAGCCAGCAATAGTTTATATTTTATAATAGAATGAGGGCTAGTGGTATAGCTTAGCCTGAGAGCATCTTCTTAGCCTGCACAGGTCCTGCATTCCATTGGAAGAAGAAAAGGAGGAGGAAGAGGAAAAAGCTGGTGGTAGTGAGAGAGTACTGTGATGATATTCTTTACATCCATTATACTTGTGTAATCATGAACCTATTGGTCAGAGGTGGTGCAATTCTATCTTACTCATTACTGAGCACATTATATTAATAGTAGTAACATTTGATGAGGTAGAATGTGATTCAGCTGGTCTATTCTACTTCTCACGTTTTCTCTCTGAGTCAGCATTACGTAGAAGCTAAGGCTGACCAAAATTAGACCACATATTTTGAATTCCAAAATATAGAATAATTAATTCCTTAATGTCTATTGAGTACGTAGGTTACATATGAGCCAAGTTTGCAGTTCTGTGAGCTATGTGTAGCTGCTACAGAGCCAGAGGGAGAAATGCAATGATGTTTCTTCAGTTGTGCAAGCATCATTATGTTATAATGAATAGAAAATATTAAATTGGGCTGATGAGTCATATTACAGTAATCCAATGTTTCCCTTGTAGAGTCCCTGAGGTTTACACAAGGAAATCTTTACTAATAACAAGAAGAGTGATTCTGAGGCATGTGCCGCTCAGTGCTTTGGTCTTTGTTTACTGTTGTATGATCTGAATGAGGAGCTTGGGTTTTTGTTTGTTTTATGTGTGGTAATGGGGATTGAATGCGGGGAGTCCTGAGCTGAACTTTAACCCCCACACTGATCTTCCCCTTTTATAAAACTTTATTTTTTCGAAGTTTCCCATGCTGGCCTCCAACTTGAGATCCTCCTGCCTCAGCCACTTGCGAGTGTAATGTGCCACTACATGTATTTTAGGAGTTTAACTTTTCTTAGCCTCAATTCTGCAGGATTAAATAACATAAGACATGTTTAAGTTTGAAGGTCAGTGCTTCCACCAATTATAGTACAGTTGTCCCTGGTGGTTGGTTCTCAGACCACCCCATAGATACCAAAATCCCAAAATGCTCAAGATCCCCATATAAAATGGTGTAATATTTGCATACAATCCATGGATACCCTTCCATATACGTTAAATTATGACTACTCTATTCATACTACAGTACACATGCCAGATAAGTAATTATTATACTTTCTTGTTCAGGGAGTAGTAAAATCTGCACATATTCAATTCTTTTGGAATGATTTTCATCTTCTGTTGGCTAAATCCATGGTCGAAGACCCTGTGTGTGCAAAGGACTGATTGTATCTTTGTAATAGAGACTGATCTTAAGATCCACAAAATGAAAACTTCACTCTTGTTATTTATTTGACTATCTAGTATGGAATACTCATATTGCATTTTGAGAGGATACTTCTTAAATAGTTTTAAGGTAGGAGGAAGAAAAACAGTTTTTGTTCTCTTCTGTTCTCAGGCAAAACAAACCATGCCATTTTATCAGAAATATTTTTTTCTGAATTGGCTGAAAACTATAGCAGATTCATAAAATATGTACTGGAATATATAAAAACTTTAGCCAAAGGCTTTAACTTATGTGTACTCAGATTGTTTATGTTATTAATGTCATAGATCAATAATTGTTGTTTTCATATTAGCTGAAGTTATGCAATTCCGTACCAGAAGTACCAGTAGTACCAATTCCGTACCAGAAGTACCAGTAACTTTTTATTTCATCATTTCTACCACCAGCAAATTAAGAAATATTTAAGCTATCTCAGGTGTCATTTTTGGCTGCAGGGATGTCCAAGTAAGAATAGAGCCCTGCTCTCAAGTTGCCTTAGGATCTGCTAGCTAAACTTACAATTATAGCTCCTACTGATTCTCTGTCCAGGAACCCACGGCAAGGTTCTGTGCTATGCCCTTTACATAATGCAATGATGTAGTATAGTGAATAGTTGCTGGATGGTTTCCTGGCATCAGTTTTTCCACCCACTCCTCAATTGCTCCCTGTTTCTGTTTGGTGAGTGCTCCTGAACCTGCAACTACTACTGTCCTCAAAGATGGAGCACATGACAGAAGTTAAGCCACACTGTGTGTGTGCACGCATGCACGTGTGTGAAATAACTAGGCCATGACATAGCCAGTCAGTGCGTTTCACACCCCTGACTACAGGGATTGGTTCAGTGATGGTGGGGTGATGAATATCTGTCCAATTACAGTGAAACTCTTAACTTGTGCTTGGGAAAGGAGGACTAAATCCACCTCTCATTTTCTGGGTAAAAGCGTTACTATAGATGCAAGGCTTAAAACTTTCATAACCATTGTTGTTGCCATGGAAGTCAGGGAGAGAAAACTATGGCTAAAACAATCTTAGAGGAACCCTGATGACTTCATGATCTGTGGGTCATCCTGTGCTCGAAGCCTGCTGCATTTCTGGACATTTCCATTGCGGGAACTGATGGTTTCCATTGATTTTGAGCCACTGTAAGTTAGGTTTTCAGTTACTTGAAGGCTTGAAGGAAAGTTTTGGGATTTTTTGAGAAAAGATCTCACTCTTTAGTTCAGATTAGCCTTGAACTCCCTAGGTTGACAACTGGAAGAAATTCTCCTACCTCAGCCTCCCAAGTCCTGGGATGACAAATAGCAGCCACCACACCTGGCTCAAAAAGCATTTTAAAGGGTGCACACAACCACACATTTTTATATTTGAGAAGCAAATGCCTTTGCCTTCATCACCAAGCCAGTATGCGGTAAAGCCATGATTTGAGGTGATTTGTTAACTGCAAAACTCTTCATATGCTTGAGCTCCTGAGATTCCCAGGGCACATGAAAGATATAAAAGTGACACAAAAGAAGAAATGATCAACTCACATCGTGTGTATGCATGCATGCACATGTGTGAAATAACTGGGCCATGACATATGCCAAATAAAAGTTTTCCATTTTATTTTATTTTATGCTTCTAAGACTTTACTATACTTGAGCTAGACATAGTGGTGCATGCGTGTAATCCCAGCACTCAAGTGACTGTCACAAGAAGATTGTTGTGAGTTCAAGGCCAGCCTGAACCAATAAACCAACAAACAAACAAACCAAAAATAAAAATTTCCGATACTCTTAATTGGAAGATCTTAACATTTCTGGGGATCCTTGACAGTAATAGTGGGGACTCAGAGTTACCTTCCAAAAGCCATCATAAGACAGAGTTGCACAGATTAATTCAATCATTCCTTATTTATGGCTAATGATAGGAGGTAGCAACTCAGTGTGACTAGATATGGTGCTTACTCAATAAATTCGATCAATTTTTTGGAGACAGGCTCTTGCTACATAGTCCATGTTTACCTTGAACTTGTGGCAATGCTCCTGCCTCAGCCTCCTGAGTGCTGGGATTATAGGTGCTCACCTGGAAATCTCATCCCTTTTCTACCTCTGGAGTCCATCTCTTTCTTTCCCTGTTTTTAGTTCTGTTTTCCTGCAATTGCAGTTCTAGGATGCAGCCCAGGGCCGGGAGCGCTGTGAAATTCTGTGCCACTGGGCTACAGTACAACCTCGGGCCATCCTTCAGATTCCATTGCCCTCGATCTTCCTAGACCACAGAAACCCATTACTCAGGTGTGGCCCATGGGAAGGAGTTTTTTTTTTTTGCTACTTCAGGCTGCTGTAAAGGCAGGTCTGGTGCAACTTCTGGTGTTGGGAATCAAAATGCAATACTATGTGCCTGCCTGCATTTAGCCAAGCAGCGCTTTAAAAATTTGAGAAGGAAGTTTTTTAAATTTTGTTTTGTTTTTATTTTTTTCAGATGTGACCCATGGAAGGAACATCATTTGCAAGCCTCTAAAATCTCAGACTCTTGTCCCACGCCACTAGACAGAAAGTGCACTTTAGCACGTTAAAACCTGACAGATAGGGCTGACCAGATAGCTCAGTGGATTAAAGCACCTGCTTAGGCAGACGCAGGAACCAGGGTTTGATCCCCAATGTGCAGTGCCAGCCCTGCCCCTGGAGCATGCTGAGACATCGATTGACACTGGACATCGTGGTGCATATCTGTAATCCCGGCGCTTGGGGAGCTGAAAACAGAAGGATCACTATGAATCTGATCTGTGTGGTGAGACCTTGTAGACCCTGTGCTAAATATACTTAAAAAATATTAAAATAAAATAAATTCTTTGAAAAAACCCTGACAGACAATGATGTATTTTCCCACTGAGATCTTCCAGCTGGTCCCTCTGCCTCTAGTTTTAGGGTAGCCCTCTCAGAGCTCCTCCCAGTACTATCTAATGATATTTCAGGTGTGCCACATCTGTCTTGCTTTAAATCCTTTAGCAGTTTCCTGAGTATGACCTTCATACTTCTCAGATCTAATAGACAAAGCATGGCTCTTTTCCCCCTAGCCAGCCTTGCTCTGCTGGTCCCCAACTTGTACCTATACGCACTTCAGTACAGGGCCTTTGTGTCACATAGGCCTGGTTCTATACTCAGCATCAGCTTATTGTGTGACTGTGGCAGTGTCACTGGATCTCACTGAGGCTGTGTTTTCACTTGTGAATACATACTAAAACATTGGGGTAATGGCGGAATAGTGGGAAATTATCTCCCAACATGTGAGTAATGTGCACCGAGCCTGGCAAAGAACAAATTCTAAATGAAACAGCCATTATCCTTGACTTCTCGGAGTCATCAGATTCATACATTTGTCTCTTTGCACTTGCTATCCCAGCTGCCTGACACCTTTTACTTTTTACCTGAAAAAATCCTATTCATCCCTCAAAACCTCGCTCAGATCCTACCTCCTCTAGAAGGCCTGTCACCTTATCTAAATCAATGCTCCTTGCCACTTATTACCTCTACTACAGCCCTTTTCCCACATACTGTACTACTGTGGGCATCTTTGATGACTCCAGTGAAAGAAATCAGGTATTAATAATCATATATTAATAAATAAATTCATAGACAGAACCTGGCAAAACAGGGCATCCTAGTGAAATAAATATAAGAAGTCCTTGGCAAAAACCTTTATGTGCCCTCTCATAAAAATTTCTCTGAGTGTTTTATAGAATATGGTTTTGAGGATTTAATAGCTGTTGTCTAAGGAAAGTGTTCTCTGTTCAAAGAAGTGTGGAAGGCACAGGGTTACACACAGCTGAAAGTGCCCAGAGCTTCTGAGATGTTAATGATTGTAACAGATCTGTGGGATGGGGGTGGGGGGTTGGGGGGTGGGGAATGGGGGGTGGGGGATGCTCTGTGCAGTGACCTCCCACCTCAGCCCACGTGGCTCCTGCCTGTCTGAGCTGTGTCCTCTAGCATACTCTCTGGCATAAGCACCAGGGGTGAAGTTGAGGCTTCTAAATTAGTGACTGCAGGCTTGGGAGGGTGTATAATAGGGCTCATTTTGACCATGTCCAGGCTGAGTTTGTAAATCCTTTCTCACTGTGCTAGGATTCTTTGAGAAGCAGCATCTGAGAGGTGATGTGAGCTGTGGGTAAGTCTCGACTTTGAGACTGGCAGGCTGGGTGAGTTTGAATCCTGCTTCTGCCATGTAGTAGGGAAGCAGTATATTCTGCCTCTCTAAACACAGTCTCAATCTCATAGGGTACAGTTAAGAGGAAGGAGTCAAGAAGAGGAGGTCTTGTAAAGTCCCAGCCTAGTGTAACCACTCAGCACATGTGAGCCATCAAAGGCGGTGCTGAATGGAGCAACATCCCCATGCTACTCAGGGACTTTCTCGGGAAAGCATACACATAGCCCTGGCTTTCCTCTCAGTAACTTCTGGCCCCCTCACAACAAGCAGGGAATTCTGCTCTTAAAGTACTTCCCGCAGAAGGGCCACCTTCCTGCTCTCTGGACAGATGTAGGATTTCAGGGCCTAGGAATCGAGCACGTCTTTCTGCAGTTTCTTTTCTCACAAGTTTCCTTTAAAAGCAACAGACCCTGTACTTCCTGTACTCCCTAACTTTATTTCATCTTCTAACCTCATTTCTGTGTCTTAACAGTTTTCCTAGGATGACTGGATTTTCTGAGCCACAGGCAGATATACCAGGGGCAGTACCAAAGCTGGTGTGGAGGGAGGGTTGGGGAATGAGAAGAGATGACCGAGGAAGTACACACTGTGGGACCTTGACTGATGAGGGGAAAGAGCATGTAGATGCCACAAAGAAAGTAGGGCCGGAAGAAGAATCAGGAGTAGCAGGGGAGAGAAGGATCTCAGTCAGGTGGGGCTGTCACTGAGTTTTAGAGAAGTCTGGTTCCCAAGAGAGCAAGCTCAGCCACCTATAGT
Source organism: Ctenomys sociabilis (assembly GCA_004027165.1). Classification (NCBI taxonomy): domain Eukaryota; kingdom Metazoa; phylum Chordata; class Mammalia; order Rodentia; family Ctenomyidae; genus Ctenomys; species Ctenomys sociabilis. The sequence continues at coordinate 25,036 of PVKA01013747.1, read as the reverse complement.
GCCAATCAGCAGACGAGCAGTAGTGAAGGGCCGAAAAGGAGCTTTAGTCACCATGGCTGTGGTAGGAGACACGGATAAAGAGGTTCAAAATGTGCCTTCCAGGTCAACAGAAGCTGTGGGATTTGACAGCAAAGGGGAAGGAAGCCTTGGGGGTTTGCATTACTGGAAATGTCAGTAGTGCTGGTCAAACTGATCTGGTTAACTGGCATTTCAGGACTGTTTCTGTGAGGTCCTGGGAGAGCCAACATCACTAGAGAGGATAATTCCATTTACATCATGAAATGATGGTGCCCACTTACCTGCCTTGGGGTAAGTGCTCCTACTTAGGGGTCACCTCATCATTAGTGGTCTGCAAGGGTCAGCTTTCCTTGGAATCTGGGGTGACTGCAGGTTTAGGACAATGAGTAGAGCTTTGCTCCAGGGGGTCTGGGTCTGGACATTATAAAAGCTGCAATTGGCTGTCCTTGCAAGCCCTGCAACTTAGTTACTCAGTTTGGTGTCCTTATCCTTGAAGACAATGAGGCGAGCTAGGTAAATTGAGGGCTAATATGACTAACATTCTTCTTAAGTGACTAATGTTCCTCTGTTCAGAGCTGACCAGAGAGACCGAGCTTCATCTAAGCTCTAGTTACCATGGGGCATTACAGGCCCAGCCTCTAGGTCCTGTGACAGGTGGAGTTCAGAGGAGACTATGGCCCAAAATACTACATTACTTCTCTTTTTTGTTTTTTTTTGTATTTGATACAGGTTCTCACTACTCAGCTCAGATTTGTAGCGGTCCTCCTGTTTTCAGCCTCCCCAGTGCTGGGATTATAGGCATACACCAGCACACCTGGTCTCAGTGCCCAGCTCAGCGTGTCTAAGGGAGGGGCCAGCATGGCATGTGGTGCCAGGGGTCAAACCCAGGTCCTTGTACTTGCCTAAGCAGGCACTTAGTCCACTGAGCTATCTCGCCAGCCCTGTATTACCTACTTTAAGAGAGATTAAGTTAGATGATGACTGAAGGGAAGGAATTGTACATGGCAATGAATAAATAGGCCATCAGACATTGTAAAGAAATTTCCAAAAGATGGAAAGAAAGTGGCCTAGCTAGTGAGCGGTGGAACTGGACTATGACCTTAGGTGGCCTGCCCTCCAAGCCCAAGTTCTTTAACACTGTGCTTTATCTTATTTTTTCTTTTCTTTTTCTTTTTCCTTTTCTTAATAATTTTATTGAGAAACAAATAGCCATGAGACAACCCCAAAACTGACAGTTTCAGTAATTAATACATTGCATACTGCCGTCTTCTCAGTGGTCATTGATAATATAAGATGCAGACAAACACTGGCTTTACAGGTGATACTTTTTACATGCCTGCTAAAACTTCAGTGTGCTGTTCTTTTATTTATTATATTAGCATATGTATATTAGCATGAACATAGTATATATGGCATTATAGTCTATATAGTATGCATACTATGTATAGTATTAGGATAGTATAGTGTATTTATATAAAGTATTTATATTATATACAGTATATATACTATATATAGCATAAATATGTACTATGTTATATTCTATTTTTTTGTACCAGGAATTGAACTCAGGATCTCATGGTTGCCAAGCAGGCACTTGGCTGCTGAGCCATATCCCCAGCTCTGTATTCTATACATAAAGTATTTCACTCTTAAAGAAACTTGCCTTTGCCCTTGTAATTTATGTTCCCCCCTCTGTAATCCATGAGAGCTATTCTACTCCGTGTATATTTATTTTTGACACTCAAGAAACAAATCCAGATTTCTGTAAGGAAACCTATCTTGTCTTAAAACATTGATCACAGGATTCCTTAACGTACAGAATAAACCAATAAAATACCCTGGTTTTGATGGACGAAGAAGACGCCTGGACAGCCCTCTGTGCTGTGAAATGCAGGCACAGCTGCTTCCCCTGCCCTGCTGTGCAGGTGTGTGCATCACAGCCATCTTGCAGAACAGCTGGCACGAGAAGGGCTGAGGGATGCATGGGGGCTGTGCGTCCTGGCTGAGCTCCTGGGCTTTCCAGGCCTCTACTGGCTGAGTGTCTTTCATTGCTTCCTGGGGTTTCTTATGTGCAAGACTACAGAGTTATCTATTGGCTATTAGTATAGGAAATTGTTAATATTAGGTAATGCTGATCTCATGATTTCTAAACTCAGGAATGTTATTATTAGAAGTGTAATGACTACATAGACTTAAATACTCTGGAATTCATGTAAAGAGGATCTTGATATTTTGGTGAATATAGAACAATACTTAAGTCAACTTTGAACTCCAAGTACTGATAAGAAATGTCAATAATAATAATAATAATATTGATAATAATAATGGCATTGGAGTATTCTGTGCCATGCACTGTGCTAACATTGCCTAAAAGCCTTTCTATTTCTTCTTTCTTTCTTTCTTTCTTTCTTTCTTTCTTTCTTTCTTTCTTTCTTTCTTTCTTTCTTCCTTCCTTCCTTCCTTTCTTTCTTTCTTTCTTTCTGTCTGTTTTTCTTTCTTTCTTTTTCTTTTCTCCTTTCTCTTTTTTCCTTCCTTCCTTCCCTCCTTCCTTCCTTGCTTCCTTCCTTCCCTCCTTCCTGCCTTCTTTGCTTCCTTCCTTTCTTGTTTCTCTCCCTCCTTCCTTCTTTGCTTCATTCCTTCCTTCCCTCCTTCCCTTTCTCCCTCCTTTCTTCCTTCCTTCCTTTCCTCCTTCCTTCTTTCTTTCTGTGGCACTGGAGAGTAGACCCAGGGCCTTCACACTGAGCTACAGTCCTAGCCTGTCTTTATATTTTATTTTGAGATATAGTTTTGCTAAGTCACTAGGTTGCCCAGGCTGGGCTGAACCTTTGATCCCCCTGCCTGTCTTAACCTCTCAGAGTGCTGGGATTACAGGCATTTGCCACTGTAGCCGAATACCTGGATAGCCTAATTTTAATCCTTACACCAATCCTATGAGCTAATGGTTGTTATTCACCCCATGATCTAGCTGTTATGGTCCCCCAAGTTCTCATGTGCTCTAGAAGATGGTTGAATCACAGGGATCCTAGATGCATGGGTGGTTGTACCCACAAATGAGTTCAGTTTCTGGGTGTGCTGTTAGGAGGTGGGGTCTGCTCAGATGAGCGAGGTCCCCAGAAGCACAGCCTGGAAGGACAAGTATCCCTCTACCATTGGCATCTGCTGTGCAGTAGCTACCTATGGACTAAAACTCTGGAAATCCTGAGTCCAAACAAACTTCTCTGAGCTGCGGGTGTTGGGTTTTGTGTCTTGGTGATGAGGAGGTAACAGGGACAGCCCATTTTACAGGAGACAAAGCTGATCCTTAGCCTGAATAGTTGGTGTGAGGTAACATAGCTTGACTGAGGATCCGGCTGTTCACCCAGACCACCAGAGCCCATTTTAATTTTCAGAATGTTCTTTTCTGAATCTTAAAATTAGCACTTCTTCCCATACCATCATACACTCTGGAATTCTCACTCTCTAGAAGTGATGCTTCTTACATTTCTGTGGGTCCCTAGATGATTTCTCTCCCTTTCCTTTCCACTGAATCACAGATAAATTCCTCTCTGGCAGCTCCTGTTGTTTCTATAGTCACCATGTGTAGCTGACAAGATGAGGCTGGGAGAGATCCCGGCAAAGACCCACACTGCATTGCTAGAGGGCATCCCACTGACTGCGAGCAGGAGGCCAGCTACTTCCTTCCATGAAATAGTTCTGCTTTAAGTATTTTCCAAAAACCACAGATAAGGTAGATAAAATGAGGTGCTTTTAGAAAAGAATGATGTACTAGAAAATTAGGATATCTTAACCCATTTTGTCAGCATAAAAAGAATTCAAACAGCATAAGTGTATATTCACACCCACATTTCCTCTTTTCCATGATTTGAAATGAAAGAAATATAATGGGAAGAGGAGATTGTCTTTCTGGTGTTTTTCATGAGTACATCTTTTTTTTTTTTTTTTTTTTTTTTTTTTTTTTATAGAACCAGGGATTGAACTCAGATCTTTGTGCTTGCCAGGGAAGCACTTATTCTACTGAGCCATCTCCCCAGCCCCCGTGAATACATCTTGTACGATGGAAACAATCACCACCAGACACGGAAGTATAATTACAGTTCTACCAAGACATTGTCTATTTGCCAGTAGCAAAATGGCTAGTTCAGTAGAACTTGGTGGTAAAGTGGACAAAGTACAGACTCATCCAGCACTGTGGGAAGGGGATGGATGTGGTGGTGGGAGCTGTTTTATCCTTCATTTTTTTTGAACTGGGTCAATGAACTTGGGGATCATTAGAATGACTGTCGCTGTTTGCATATTCTAGTCAGGACCCCAGAGGACCCCCATCCACACAGAAGATGGAGCCAGCGTGTGACTCATGCTGGGGTACTTGCCTACCACGTGCATGGTGCTTCGAGCCTTAGCAACAAAACCAAACATGACAAAATGCCTAAGCTGGAGTAGTCAGCAACCGTTAGGCGATACTGCAGGCCAGCCAGGACCACGACAGGTTTGGGTTGTGTGGCCAGATGCCTGGAATTCTTCGCCAAGGAACTGCAAAGGCAGGCCCCAGTCACTCTGTTAATTTCATGGTAACCCTCTGTCGTTCAAGTATTGAGATTCTACCACGAGTTTCTGCCTGGATGCTCCTGCCTTGGAGTCTCCCCACAGACAGAGACTTCTGAAACCGTGGACCAGAATAGTTATCCCTCGAACTGTGCATGTCAGGTATTTGATTCCAGTAATAAAAAGCTGACGAACACAAATACTATATAGTTACTCTTTTAAAGGAGTTGTTAGTATAGTCACAGAGTTGCACTATCATCACTAGAGTCAACTTTAGAACATTTTCTTTTTTTTATTACTTTTTAGTTCTCAGTCTCCTTTTTTAAAAACTAACTGTTTATTGGTGCATTTCAGGAATACATACTGATCACACTCAGCAGAGGGAATACCTGTACATGATATATGTTGATTCTTTTTGCCCCCTTCTCATACCCTCCCTTTACCTATTCCCCTTCTTATTTACAAAAGCCTTGTTCCCATTTTCATTACCTTCCAGGGAAACCCTGTATCCATTTAGCTATCATATCACTGCTCATCTTCTCCCAGACTTTCAGCCCTAGACAAGCACTAACCTTTCTTTTGCTATAGATCAGACAACCTTTCACTCAAGCTAAGTTACAGAAGTGTGTGTAGTCTTCTGTGTTTAGCATCCTTCATTTACCGTAGTGCTTTCAAGACATGTGTCCTGCTGCAGCATGCATAAGTACTTTATTGTTACCTTATTTAGTCATCACCATAGTCCTCTGGGATAGTTAGCACCATTAGCATCTTAAAGAAAGTGAAATTTAGGAAAGGCGGCACATCACACAAGGCCTCCCAGCTGGCAAGCGTCAGAGTCGGGTCTCGAACTCACATCTTCCAGATTTAATAAAGCTGATAGTTTTGAAAATCATGGCGTTCTGCTAAGCTCAGTGTCACGTACATTTGAAATTGTCAACAAGAGGATAAAGTATGTATCAGATTACCGGGATGATACTGCATTATTCTCCCTTTCAATCAACCAAAATGACAGCTACAGAAGTGTGTCACCCTGGCCCCCACTGCTCTGGCTCTTTGTAACCACACAGCATCCCTCTGAGTCCTTGGCATTCCCAGCAGAGCCAAGGCAACCGGCCAGGAAGAGGACAGGGCAGGAGGAGCCACTTTAATCATTCCACACGGATGGTTGCTTCGGCCAGTTATTGAACTTGAAGCATCGTCACCCTAAACTAATGCAAACAGACAGAGCTTTGGCCACTGCTGTGGCAGGGATGGCTTTGTCCCTAGGATTACAGAATGGCATTACTCACAGTTCTAGAAACTGAATTTATCCTAGTTTTTGAATTATAAAACAACATCTGCTCAGTATAGATAGTTGGAAAATTTAAAAAAATTAAAAAGGAAGTGATTGTCCCAAATCTCTGGTTTAGAAATAATCACCGATAATGTTTTGTGCATTTACTCCTACTCATTTCATTTTCCATGCATTAAAAACATTATTGACTTTTCTGCTGATGACAGCAATACATAGACCCTGAAGGGACACTGGAGAATATAAACAAAACATTAGTTATCATGACAACCATGGGTGGCCACCCTCCACACCTTTGCACCTCTTTTCAGTGAGTTTCTTCCCCTGGAGATGTAGTATATCTATATTGTAAACACATAAAATTGGAACCAAAGTATGTTTATTTAATTTCTGCTGCTAATTTTTATCATCCCATGAACTAATTAATAATGCAAGGACTCATTATATGCTTGGTCTTAGAAAAAAATCAAGAACGATAGCCCGCAGTTTATATGACAATATGTATCTTATTTTTCCCTTCATGTTTTGATTAAATTGTGTTACATTTTTCCTATGACCTGTCATTCTCTTTGAAAACATCATTTAAATAATTTTACAAGGTTACATTAGACACATACCATAATTTATTTAGCCATTTCTCTTTTATATGATATTGGACTTCAAGTTTTTCTACATTTTACATAAACAGTTAAAAACTTATGTGATAATATTTGTCAGTATTTCAAATATTTTGGTCTTTTTTATGTATTTAGTACAGGATCTACAGGGTCTCACTGCATAGATTGGACTCATAGTGATCCTCCTGTTTTCAGCCTCCCAAGTGATGGGATTATAGTCATGTGCAACCATAGCTAATCTCTCTCTCTCTCTCTCTCTCTCTCTCTCTCTCTCTCTCTCTCTCTCTCTCTCTCTCCCTTTTTCTTTAGCAGAACCAGGGATTGAACTCAGGCCCTTGCAATTGCCTACTGAGTGCTTATTCTCCTGAGCTATCTCATTGGCCCGATATCGAGTCTCAGTCACAGTCTCAGCACATCTAGGGGCAGGGGCAGGACTAGCATGCCAGGCCAAGGATCAAACTTGGTCACTGGACCTGCCTAAGGGGGCACTTTAGTTAGCTGAGCTATCTGGCAGGCCCTTCAAATATTTTGAAAAACAGATTCCTAGGAGTTGAATTTTTTTGTTGTTTTTGGAGTTGAATTTTTTAATCTGAGAGCTCTGGCTATTTTTCTTTCTCTTTTTAAATGTTTTTAGTGACACATGCCTGCAGTACAGAGAGGCTGAAACAGGAAGATTGGAAGTTTGAATCTAGCCTTTGCTATTTATCAAGATCATGGGCCAACATAAAACTTAAAAAGGGCTGCAGATGTAGCTCAGTATGAGCTCTCAGTTCATTCCTCAGTAGTGAAAGACAGAGAGAGAAGAGAGAGAGAATAGTAAGGAAAATAATATGTCAAAGAGCCCAAGCCCATCCTCCATTTTATGTTACATCCTTTTATCTATATATTGTGTCTGTAAGGTTAATTAATTTGGGGTTAGTAGCTTTGCCTTCTTCATAACTGAGTAATATTTCCTTATGACTTCAACAGACATTTCTCCAAAGAAAATACATATTTATATACATAGATTGTTAATAAGCATAACAAATAAAACTCAGTATCATTAATAATTAAGAAAATACATGTCAAGACCACAATAAAATATCGCTTCTTAATGACTATAAATATAACAATGAAAACTATACGTTAAAGTGCCTACTTAGGCAGACTCAGGGGCCGGGGATTTGGACCCAGTCTGCTGTGCTGGCCCCACCAACGGAGCACGCTGGGATGGCAATTGAAACTGGACATGGTGACGCAGGCCTGTAATCCCAGCTCTTGGGAGGCTGAAAACAGGAGGATCGCTACAAGTCCGATCTGTGTAGTGAGATCCTGTAGGCCCTGCACTAGAATACATTAAAAAAAAAAAAGCTTAATTTTATTTTAAGCATATTTCAATGAAAAGCAATTCAGTTAACGTATCAATGGTTTTCTTTTCTTTCTTTCTTTCTTTCTTTCTTTCTTTCTTTCTTTCTTTCTTTCTTTCTTTCTTTCTCTCTCTCTTTCTCTTTTTCTTTTAAGACTTGTATTTTGTTTGTTTGTTTTACAGTGCTAGGGATAGAACCAAGGGCCTTGAGCATGTTTATGCTGGAAAATACTCCACCACAAGTCCCATCCCCAGCCCCCAGTACCTGTAGGCTTTTTTGTATTTTAATTAGCTTCTTTACATTGCAAAGTAACTAAGATACTTGGCATTTTCTCTTATTATCTTACAAAAATTTCCAGATGTGCTTTTTTTCATTTAGGTCTTTAATCCACATAGAATTTATTTGTGCATGTGCGATAGGAAATATAAGGGTAAAATTTTATTTTAGTACTCTATTTGGTTACCCTTTCTGAACTGATTTATAATAGCTCACCTGTCATCGGCTTTCCAAATATGTGTGGGTTTTGAACATCTCGGTTTTCTTATGTTTTAGGATTTATAATGGGTTTTGATACCTGGAAGTGGAGTTCTCCCTCCCATGTTCACCACCCTCCTCCACTGTTATGCTATTCTTGGACCTCTGCTCTCCAGGTAATTTTAAGGTCAACTTATCCACATTCCCTATTCTTGTTCCCTATTCTTATTTCAACTGGATCTTCACTGAACAGCATTTTCATCTTTATGATACTGATTTTGTTGACCCTTGAATGTGGTGAATGCATTCCTTCATTTTAAAAAATTCTTTTATCCTTTTAGGTGCTTGCTGGGAGTTGAACATAAGACTGGGCATGCGGAGGGCATATTCTGCCATTGAACTGCATCTTTAACCTACACATTTTTCCAGTCCATTTATTACATTGTTTAATAATGCAACATAAAACTGGTAATTAATCATCCCACGTGATGTAAAATAATTTTTGTGCATTTTTTTCTATTATAATGGTTATATTTTAAGTTTAGTCAATAATGTTATGCAGAAATACTACTATTTTTGTTTCTAAAACCTGCTCCTATTCATTTTAATAGCTTTATTGTTTTCATTTCAATGCAGACAAATACATTTTTCTGGAAAAAAGTTTTTGTTTCCTATTTTAATTCTTATTCATCATTTATTTTTCTTCCATACCAGGGCTAGTATCTCCCAGAAGTGGGAACAACAGACATCAGTATTTTGTTCCTAATTTAAAGAGGATGCTCTTAGAAGCTGTTGCAGTTTACATCTGGATGCTCCCCCAAAGCCTCGTGTGCTTGGAGTGGGGCTTTGGGGCAGTGACTGCCCCATGCAGCTGTGACACTCAGCAGTGCATCAGGCCACAGATGAGTCTAGAGTTGAACGTGATGTGGCAGGGAAGGTTGTTCGGTGGGCCATGGGAAGATGGCTCAGTGGTCCAGGGATCGAGCCTGGTCTTGGCACTTGCCAGGCAGGAGCTTAGACTGCCGAGCTACCTCCACAGCCCAATACTACTATGTTTTAAAATGCTTTCTCTGCATTCATTGAGATAACTACTTTTCTACTTTAATCTAAATATGTTTTACCTATAAACTCTCTGACACTGGACCACATTCTATTTTGAGAATGAATCCTACTTTGTGTTTTTACATAGAATTTTTGTATGGTGAGATTTCTCACAGAAAAAAACAGACTCACTATCCCACTGAAAACCTAGTGACTAAAGTTGCATATGCGAGCTTTCTCTATTATTTATTTATTTTTTGTGGTATTGGGGATTAAAGTCAGGTCACTGCACTTGTCAGGCAAACACTTGTTCTACTGGGCTATCTCCCTGGCCCCATATACTATCTTAATTCAGCTTTGGTATCAAAGTCATACTATCAAGTGATAAGCTCTGAAATAATTTTTTTTTTTCAGAACTGGGGATTGAACTCAGGCCCTTGTGCTTGCAAGGGAAGAGCTTATTCTACTGAGGAATCTCCCTGGTCCCTCAAAGAATTTTTTATAAAGTATGAATTATCACATGTGATATTTTTGCACCAGAGAGTACTACTCTGCTATAAAGAAGGATAGATTTGCATCTTTGGTAGGAATGTGAATCCATCTTGAGACCATAATACATGAAATAAATCGGAGACAAGTTTAAATACTGCATGATTTGTCCTAAAGAGAAACTCAAGGCATAAATAAATCAAAGAACAAAACAAAAGGTAGATAATAGAAAATAGGCAGATCTTTTGTGCATGGGAAGGGAACCAAGAGGTGGAGGGATGGGAAGGAAAAGGAAGAGGAAGAATTCTTCTTAAGAAGAATTAAGATGTGTGCATGTACCAACTCCCCACGATGAATGATCATTTTCTGCTGCAAACATGAAAATGAAAATTAAAGAATCGCATTCCATTGGGTGTAATTCATCTATAAAACTATCTGGGCTTGTTTTTATGGGGTTGAGTATAGAAATAAAATTTCTATTAATAATTCAACTTTTGTACTGGTTAATTGATTTGCATTTTTGTCTCTTAAATATACCGTTTTTTCTTTTTGGCAGAACCAGGAATTGAACTCAGGCCCTTGTGCTTGCCAGGGAAGTGCTTGTTCCAAAGAGCCATCTCCCCGGCCCTTCTTTTTTTTTTTTTTTTTTTTTTTTTTTTTTTT